>JAVQJL010042996.1:0-24130 GCA_036024295.1 Nannoperca obscura
AAAATTTTAGGGTTTGAAAGCAAAAGTTTAGAGTTTGAAGGCAAAAGTTTAGAGTTTGAAAGCAAAAGTGTGGAAAGTTTCTCTCTCAAACCACTTGTTTTGACTGTTTGATAAAGAAATAAAATGATCTCCATACACCTACAGCTATGAACAAACCTGGTCGTCTCGGAGGTGAATGCGCTGGCGGAAAATGATTGGTACGTTCCTCTCATCCACACAGTAGTCTTCCTCGTTCATCCACTCGTTGAAAACATCGGTGTCCAGAACCCAGCCAGCATGGACCTGAAGCACAAATAAACACACAAAATGAGTATTAATGTGCTGGACCAGAGTCTCTGGTCTGTTGCTGTTCTAAAGCTTTTCCCCTGCTGACTACCATACTCAGATACTATATTTAACTCCATGTAATCTCATGTTGAAGTGTAAAATACTGACATATAGTTTTATATAGTATATGTCGCTGAAAGCTAAGTTATGTAATCAAGTGTATAAAGTGGTATAGCATTGCAGGTAGTTTTTTGTATGTGTGCTGCTGTACTAACCCGCCACGTCTTTTCCGAATGTGGCGGCTCTTCAACCGCTCCTTCAACATCACTTGAGGACAGCCAGCTATCATAACTGTTGAGAAGTGACAAGAGACATAATAGGTAAGTATTCTGTTTGTGAATAAGCATCTGTGTGTGTGTGTGTGTGTGTGTGTGTGTGTGTGTGTGTGTGTTTGTGTGTGCTCGTGCATTACCTGTCTGGGTGCATGCCCCAGTGTACCAAGACATGTTTGTCTTTCCGCATGACAAGACGCATCCATTCATCTGAAAATAGACGTGTAGGAAAATATTTATCAAGTTTAAGAAGAACTGGCTATTTAAAAAGATAACAAACAAACAAACATACATGAACAAACTTTAACTGACCTTCATCTATAGAAGCCGGTGAGGGGTATATGTGGTGACTGGCGAGCGTTCGGTCATCAGTTAGTGTACCCTGTGGAAGGACAAACAGATTGGCACTGAAATGTAATTGCATTATCAAAGCTTCACTGGGTTTCATTTTTAACTGCTTTTTTTAAATCAGCCAGATCTGTCTCAATATACTTGATATACAAATATTCTCTTTCATTAGTCCGTCTAACCGTCGGTCCGCTCATCTTTAACTCTCATCTGCAACACTTTACCTGGTGTTTGGTGATAATATTGTTAAGTCTGCTAGCCAGCTCCTGATCCAGCGTAGGGTCCAGATATAGCACAGGCAGTGACATACAATTGTTCTGTATACACACAAAACACAAGCACATGTTCATCAGTGGGTTGTCCTTGGTGGGCTGATGTGTGTGTGTGTGTGTGTGTGTGTGTGTATTTACAAGTGTGTTTCTGTAACCTGGATCAGTGCTTTTTCAATAGTACCAAACATCTCAACATTCCTTTCAGTTCTGGATGGATTCTGCAAGTCAAACCTCCGCCTGAGAAAGGAAGGAAGGGAAATGACACGATGAGAAAGGATACTGTCGTGAAAAGACCAAGGCATAGAGAGGCCTGCAACTCACCAGCCTTGCTCAGCCTTGAACTTGTAGGCAGTGCCAAGAATGTGACAAAGTCCACCCCCTGGTCGCAGGTCCAGGAAGCACTGTGCCTGCAGAAAATTGTCAAAATAAACAGTGAGTTTTGTGGTTTGTTTTCTTTTGCTAGTTTGAATCCCCTTTTGCCAGATTTTCTGTCGCAGTTCTCTTTCCCCTTTCTAAGGAGGACCACAATCCAAAGAAGCTTTGAGATTTATTGTATTTATTCCATGTAATTCTAAATATGTCAGGACTGGGAGATTGCAGTATTGTATTTATATAATTGTCAAACAAATGTATCTATCCAATTACCAATATATTTCTTTATATCTTTAGATCTCAACTCTTATAAAAACACAAGGATCAACATAAATCACAAAATGTTTAAACATTAATATAACAACCAAGGGATGTGGTAATGCAAACGGAGAATATACTAATAGAAAAGAAACAGTAAAAGAGACTCACAGGCAGTTTAGTGAGAGCAGGACTGGAAGCTTGTCTGCCAAAAGCATCCTCTTGGAACTGGAGAAGCTGCAGGGTCACTGCAGCCAGAGCCTGACAGGATGGAGCATCCACCAGCACGTACTGACAGACACACATTTTGATATGATTAATATAAGGATAATGCTTCATTATGATACTTTAATGCACCCTACTACATTTTACCGAGTCTCACCAACTTAACTATTGTATTTGGTCTGATTAACCTCTGGGATTTGGCCACATTTGCACTTCATCGTTGTTATTTTATTGTTAAATTAAGTATATACTGAACTCCTTCATTTAAGCACAAATATCTTGCTAGCCAGTGTAAACGTAACGTAATTTAGCAGTGTTTACAGTCTGAGCCACTGAATTGCTAGCAGGGGGCGGCTAGCTTGTTAGCTAGCTTCCTAGCCAGCTAACTACCTTTTTGTAGTGCTTCCAGATCCACTGTCGCACCACCTCCAGCTGTGCTAAAGTATCCGGACTCTCCCAGAACCTAGCGGACGGACTGCTGTCCTTTTTTCGGTGTGCGGGTGTTCCGGAGCTGGCTTGGCTTGTCCCGGGAATGCCGAAGTTTGTTCCTCCGGACATTTTAGCAATAATAAAACGAGATTAATCTCAAACGGGAGAACAAAACTGACTAGCGCGCTCGCTAGCTTTTGCGTTATCGCTTTCTCTCGCGAGACACAGCGCGATTGTCGCTGTTCAGCATAAGGGTTTTCCATTATTTAATGTTTAACTGTCTTTCATTTTAATGTGTTTTTTAATTTAATTGTGTGCTTTATTTGATTCAGCATTATGTGTTTAAAATGCACAAAATGTGTTATTTTATATACTACTGAATACACATCTTTGATACAAACCAGGACTTTTACTTTGAAGTATGACATTACTAGGAAATGACTGCGGAAGACATGTAAACAGAAGTGAAGTGACTGTTAGTAGCAATTTATATTTGCATGCTCTAATTACCTTAAATGTATCTTACTTTTCGAATAATTGTTTGAACATGCACTTATAATATCGTCAAATCTCTTGCCTTGTTTATATGAGTTGTTTTGTTACAGTAATTTCCGTTTTGTCATAATTTTCTGTCTACTCAGCATTTGAGTTTGTTATTACTCTTTTCCGTCGCATTCTATAATTGGATATATGCAAAACCACTGACGCTCAGACCAACCAGGCGCTATAAACTTCTCATCGTGGCATAGAAGCTCAAGCACCGCCGCGAGTTAACATATTAACATCTTTTTTTCTAGGCGCTGAGATCCAATGGGTGTCCAGGGTCTGACCACCTATGTGGAGGGGAACAGAAACTTCCTCCAAGATGTGAAGTTCAAGGACAGTCGCCTGGTTATTGATGGCTGCAGTTTGTATTTCCGCCTCTACTTTAACCACTGTTTGGACCAGCAGCACGGAGGGGACTATGATGCGTTCGCTTGCCTGCTCACCCAGTTCCTCTCTGCACTGGCAGCCTGTAACATCCAGCCATTTGTGGTACTGGATGGAGGTAAGGACGCTTTCAGTCAGATACAGGGGTCCTAACTCAGCAGATGTAGTTGGGAGTTTTTCCCCAATTTGGTTAAAATGACATCTTCCTGTCAAGGAATGACAAGTCCTCATGTCCTAGCATAGATTTTTTTAAACTGTTTGTTAAAGTAATGCACATAGACCAAGTTTGTCTGCAATGGTTTTTCTATCTTTTTGTGTGTTCTCATGAAGGGGTTGACCCCAGTGATAAGAAGTTTCCCACTCTGCGGCAGCGTCTGCAGTCCAAGATAAGGGAGGCGGACAGTCTCTCTCACGGCCGCAATGGCTCTGTTCTCCCCATCCTCACGAGAGACGTCTTCATTCAGGTCCTCATCCAGAGAGGAGTCCCACTGGTCCAGTGTCCAGCTGAGGCTGACTGGGAAATTGCATGTTTGGCTCACCAGTGGAACTGCCCAGTTCTGACCAATGACAGTGACTTTTTTATCTTTGACCTGCCAGGTATGGGTAGCAAGAGGATTTTTCTAACTGTACTTTGCAGATCTAAATAATAGATAATGAGATAATCTCACTAGACTTATTTTTTATGTGATTTGTTTTCTTATCTTAGGTGGTTACCTTCCACTCCATTTTTTCCAGTGGACCAACCTTAACGGTAAAGCCTCTCACCGCTACATCTCTGCTCGGCGCTACACCACAAACGGGCTGTGTCGCTGGTTTGGGGGCATGACCCAAGAGTTGCTACCCTTATGTGCCGTCCTGACCGGTAATGACTATGGTGCTCCAAAAGATGCTGAAACACTCTTGGCTCTGTTGGATGTGAGTGCATTAGGGAGAGGTGGTGGCAGGGGTAAAGGTAGAGCATCCACTTCTCGCATTGAGGGCCTCCTTCTCTGGCTGTCCTCGTTTTCGGGTCCAGCGGAGGCCCTGGAGGAGGTGAGCAGGCTAATGGGGGAGGAAGGCAGAGATGGATGCGGTAAGGGCAAGAGAGGACAGCAGGGTGGGCTCAGCTCACAGCTGTGGGCACGTATGCAGGAGTACCGCATCACTCCTCAAAGCTCTCTGGCTCACTGGTTCTCTGGAGGTAAAGCAGCTCCTGGAGGGCGGTCCTCTGGGCTCGCACAACTGCCAAAGTGCCTATCACTGGCTGCAGCACAGGGACTGTTGGCTCCCTTGGTGGTCGATGCTCTGGTGATGCGCAGGGTCCTGCTCATCCCGCAGGTGGAGAACAGCAAGCTAGCCAGCAGCCACTGTACTGCCAGAGCCATACGCCAGGCTGTGTATGGGATATTACAGCAGAGGGGTCAAGATGTCCAAGCACAGGATATGAGGGTACAGGAAAACACCGGACAGGGTATGAGAGGTGGAAGAGGGCGAGGGGGAAGGGGGTGGGGAGGTGGTCAGGTTGGTGGAGGTAGGGGTGCGAATGTAGGAGTTAGGGCAGAACACGCTGGCGTCGCAGCTACAGTGCAGGGTCAGGGCTCTAGTGCCCCAATGTGTGTAGAGGAGTATGACCGTCTGGATCTGAACTTACAAAAAACCCAAGTTGAGGCCCATCCACCCAGAACCCCCCTACATCTGGATAAACTTGGCCAGGTAAACATGACAACAAAAATGATGTTTGCCTCTATTAGCAACACTTTTGGTTCATATCATCTGTGAATTTACAGTTTTTAAAAGAAATTGTTCAAGTTTGGTGACATTCCCCAACGTTGTCCCTCCAGGCTCCTGTGGCAGTTCGTCTTGTTGTCCTGTTAGAAGTCTTAGGGATGAAAGAGTCTGCCCTGGCTCCTGTTCCTCTCCACCTGAGGCTGGCTACAGCAGTGACGGGCTTCTGGATGCGAGAGGCCACACCAACACCCTCACAGCCCCATCTCCAGGCTTTAGTGCTGGGCATGGTTTATGGAGAGCTGTCCGGCAACAGCCAGCCTGGAGCTACGCACAACCAACATGCCGGTTAGTTGCGTTGTACCTTTTGTATTGTTCCACAAGGTTACAAACATTAAAATGTATCTCAGTAACAAGACGAACGGCGATCTGTCCTTAATGATCTAAAACCTGTTGCTGCTTTGTGTCGTCCTAGTCCCACAGCTAAACTGGGCTGTAGAGCGCAATGTGGTGGCAGGGCTGGATCGACAGCGCGTGAGGCCAGGGGAGAGACGAGGCTTGGATGTCGGAGTGGCTCACAGTTTCAGCCAATGGCAGGCCTGCTTCTGGAGTGCACTGTGTCTTAATCAGTTACTGCTGCTGCCGCTGCCCGAACCTCACCTATCATGGTATGGCACAGGGACACGAGGGAGGACAGATGGTTTGCATTTTCCACCTATGAGAACTGATGATCTGTCAATTATTTCTGTGATCGTAAACTGTCAAAGTAGCGAAAAACGCCATCACAATTTGTCAAAAACCCAAGGTGACCTCATCAAATTGCTTGTTTTGTCCAATCAACAATCCATTAGAGAGTTCAGACATTCAAACATTCAGACATTGCCTTTTTGCTTTAAACGACACCATGACAGTCAAATCAGTACTATTAAAGGATCTTTCACCCAAATTACAAAAACTCATTTCACCTAGTGTGATCAGATCATGCGCTTTACTTTTATTTGCAGAGGTAATTATCTTTTAAGATTTCCGCTGCCACCTCAATACAATAGAGGTTGACGTACTTTTGTTTGTGGTGATCAAAACATTTAAATTACACAAAAGCAACTGGGACATCATTTCTAAAAATGTGCCCACGCAAATTTCAGATACCATAATGGGTAAGTAAAAATATTTTTTTTGTATTGTCTCCCTGTGTGTGTGTGTGTGTGTGTGTGTGTGTCTCAGGTTGTTCAGCGGTACCTTGGTGCACGGCCTCATCAGGTATCTAAAAGAGGGCCGAGCGGCTGAATCCCTCCTAGCTGGGGGTTCCTTGTCCGGACAACTCTACTTCTCCCTGCTGGATGCCGTGAGGAACTGCAGCTCCAAAACCCATCCCTCCTCTTCCGCAGCAGGGAGGAGGAAGAGAGGCGGAGGCCGGGGAAGGAGAGGAAGAGGCGGGTGTGGGAGAGGAGCAAGGGGAGGGGGGAGAGGGACTGGGGAGTTAAACAACAGGTTTGCATTCCTGATGAGCGAGGAAGAGTCTGATGAGGATTGATGAGGAGGCAGAGAAAAACGAACGGATCGATTACAGGAGTACAGAGCTAGGGGCCAAATGAGGGAGGACATTCCAGTGTTTTATTAAACTCATTGTCAAGTGAGGAACTACACGTCTTAATGTTTATCACTCAGCGTCAGCAATATTTACCAGCCGTCTCATATCAAGCGATGTCAAGACATCAGAGATCAGTTTTCCCAAAGACCATGCTTGCCATATTTTAGCACATTTACATTAATGTCACCGTAATTAATTCAACTGTTTTAAACCTGATAGTTTTATTCAGTTACATTAACACAAGATTCAAACAGTGAACGTAGAGATGTTTTTATCATCTCTGTTGAACAGCCAGTTGTATGGCAGCTGATGTCATCTTAATGAACAACTTGTGAAATCTTATTTCATTTTAATATAACTTAATACTCATCTTTCCATATTAAACTATTTAAATCAAAACTTGTTGACATGGTTTTTAAATTATCACATTCAGAGTTTTTTCTTGTAACCACATATGGCTGAGAATAAAATGTTTACTCATTCTCTATAAAGTCCGCTTTAAGTTACAGTGCGTTACCAAAGCACTCTTGTTAAATATATACACACATAACCATTATTCAGAAATCCAGTATATCTACACTCTGTTACATTGACGTAATTCACAAGCTACAAAAACAACATTACAAAGTTAAAAAGGACAAAGAAATCAAATTAAATCTTTTTTGGTTTCAGGTTTCTAAACCAATCTGAGAATCCAACTTAACAACCCTCTCTCCTTAAAAGTCTCCTTGTCCCCTTGAACATACATTTGGGGATAGTGTCCCATTGGCACCTAAACATTAGGATCACTAATTCTGGCACAGCTAAAAGAAGAAGAAAAAAGTAGAATGTGGCTACTGGACATAGTTAAAGAACATAAACACTTTGCTGCTTAAATCCACACATTCACATTAGTATGAGCCATCAGGGTAAGACAAGGCAGGCCTTGCCCTTTGTAAATCAGCTCCCCAGTCGACTGGAGGCCTAAGGCAGTAGCTGTCAGTACTTCGTATACACCGAATCATCCTGTTGTCCTATGAGGTCGATGAGGTGGTGGCAGCTGAAGAGGCAGCGGATGCAGCGTGCGACTGAGAGTCTATGAGGTCCATGTCTTCGTCTTCGTTGACTCCGCATGTGTCGACCACGCAGATCAGGCAGCTGGTGACGGGAAACGCTCGCACCTTGTTGCAAGTCACCCACCTGAGCACGCACAAGTGAAAATGATTTACAGACAAAACAAAGAACAAAGATCAAAAACTTTAGTCATTTCATTCAGAGTTTAAACAAGCTTGTTTTGTGATTTCAGCATAATTATTTTGTATATATGTATATGTCTAGTAATGATGTTGGGGGCACATTCACCAATTACATCTTATAGTAATGAATACCTGGCTAAAATAACAACCCAGAACAATTATTGAGTGAATTAGTGATTTAGTTTTCACGCCACTGCCCAAATATCAGTGACATAGACGTCAATGTCTGTTTATTATTTCATTAGTTAATACACCAACCTGTCAGTATCAGTGTGGTACTCCAGGACGTGTCCGAGCCGCCCCACACCTTGGAACCCTGCCAGCACATAGATGACATCCCCAACCGCGGCACACTTCACCGTTACACCTCGCCACGGCATCGCTGAAGCAGCGCGCCACTCGTTACTGGCAATGTCGTAGTACTCCACTGAGTCCAGACCACCTAAAAACAAACAAAAAAACCCCCACACACAGTATCATATAAAAGCTACAGCTACTATGTTTAATCGTACTATTATTAGTAGTATTCATTCTTCATCACTGTAGTGGTTATAGTTTTGTACCCAGTGGGCCCTGCCCTCCAACAGCATAGATCCTGTTGTTGACCACCGCCAGCCCGTGGTTCTTCCTGGACTCTCTCATCCCACACAACTCCCTCCACCTGAGCACAGAAAGATGAAGAGTGTAAGAGAGAACGCAGACAATTGTTGCAGGGCAACACAACATGATGTAATGTACCACTTTTGTTTGCATGTGCATATGATTGTTGCCAGGTAAAAAAAAAAATATATACGATAAACGATAAAAAGATGAAAATCTCCCTGCTCCTCTGTGGAGAATTGTCCACAAACTCTTGGTCTGATAAAAGCCTTTCTTGAGACATTTTGGGGATGCACGGTTTTCACCAGACATCAGTGATTTGAATATACAGAGTGGTAAATAATAAGGAAAATTCCTCACGTTGTCTCACATCCATAAACACTGTAAACAAGTCAGTGGCAAAAAAAACAACAACATTCTTTGAGTTGTACGTTTGTGTGACTCACTGTTGAGTGTTGGGGTCATAAACCTCACAGTTGTTGAGGACCCTGCCGGACACATTGTTGCCCACTGTTCCTCCACAGACGTAGATGAGCCCGTTTGCCTCCACTGAGCCGTGGCTGCAGCGGGCCAGCAGCATGCTGGTTTTCACCTGCCACGACTCTGTTCTTGTGTCGTAGCATTCGAAAAGGTCGAGCGCAGAGCTGCCTGTGGACACACACACACACACACACACACACACACACACACACACACACACACACACGTATGGTACACAACACCGTAAGTAACTGTTTTCAGTTGTGGGTGGTCTTTCCTCCATGAAGACTTATAACTCATAATGGAGGTATAAACCACACCAAACTCCAAACTAAATTTAACCAACCCACAAACCTTCCCAATCCCACATTCCACCTCCCTGTGCTCACCCACTTCCGACCCCCCGGATGTGTAAATCTTGCCCTGGGCGGCGCAGGCAGCCAGGCTGTCGCGAGGCGTAGGCGGACCCAGCTTGGAGTACCAGCTGTCCTTCAGGACATTGTAGCAGTCCATGCGCTTGATGGGGAAGAGCTGTGAGCCACCCAGGATGTAGACTACATTGTCCCAGAAGATGGCAGTGGCGTCCCGGCGCTTCTCGAAGGGGCAGCGGATGTCTGTCCAGGTGGAGTCCTGCATGGAAAGCCAGACTGACGCTTAAACACTGGCAAAAATGATTTCAATAGACTTAACTTTACAAAACTACAGCTCTAGTGTTTGTTTCTGAAATATCTGACCCAATTAATATAAACAGTATTGTTGTAAAAGCCCAAGAGATCGCATACATTTTTTCAATGGAAACTTAATATTGGAAATTTTAAAAACTGTTGGTAAAATGTGTTTGCATGTGGAGCTTGGTACCTTGGGGTTGAAGTAGCGGCAGGATTGAGGCTGGGAGCCTCCGAACAGAGCGATGCGATAGTCATGCTTCTTGCGTCGCGGGCGGCTGCTCTCTCCCAGATCCTCCCGATCCTCCAGGGAAAGCAGGTGGTAGCGCATCCCACCTGGGACAAAAGCACAGGCCGTTTCATGTTTTGTTTTGTGTGTGCGCTCATGTCAACCCAGCAGATCTTAGCGCTAATGCAGTATTAACGTCAACTTGCTCTAATTAATCTAAATGATCTAAAATTCATAATGTAGGTAAAATGTATAAATAAAAATATTAATTCAAGGTTGAGGATTTAGGTGAGTTAAACATCTGCCAAGAGCCCTGCCTAAACCTTGAATTTTACCCTTAACAATAATGAATATTTAACCTTTTTTTTGTGCCTCTTCGCAGTGAATACAATACACTATGGTTTGTGTGTGTGTGTTTCTCTCTCTCCTCCTACTCACTGATGACCATCTTGAGGCACTGTGGGTTGTCCTGGATGAGAGGCTCAGCCTGCACCGTCTTGGAGAGGAAAGTTTTGGAGACCAGCGGAAAACGAACGCACCCCAACACCTCCACCATGTACTGCTGTCTGTTACAGACATCGTACTTCAGCCAGCGCACTGCTGCGTCATAGATCTAAACACAAATGCAACACGTGGAAACATACAGGATATGGGGGATAAATACTGTTGTTTTTAGCCAAAGCCATCGCTCAAGCTTTGTCTTGGTGTGATGAAACCTCGGTGATCCAAGTTGTAAAAAAAAAGTGATTTGGAAAATTGTTAGGGACTTAATTGTCTTGCTACGTCCCCAAACTTAGGGCACCTAAGTGAAATAATAGCCGAAGAATGTGTGCATGTTGTACCTGGGCCTCAGCACGGACAGTGAGTTTGTCCTGGTGCAGTAGATGTGTGAGCTGTGTAACGTCCAGCTGCAGGAACTCGTCCAGTTTGTAGACTTCAGTGAAGTGGAGCTGGAAGAAGTCCTCTGCTGCTGCCTTCAGCTCGGGACAGTCCATGCAGTCTGACAGGGCGGAAATACCTGCAGGGGGACAGGACAAAGGATCAGTCAATCTAATGAGTTACGTGCTTGGCAGGCCTGACTCAAACACAAATGAGAGAAAAGACGCTGGTTATTTAATAATTATATTTATTTGTGTATTTAGCAGGGACCACGAGCAGTCATTGATTGCCAAGTTTTAGCAATCCACGAAAAAATAATGCCATCAAATGTTATTATTCAGACAAGCCAAATTGGTGCAGGTGACTCAATAAATAAAAAATTAAACTGTGGGGTAAAAGCAAGTGAGTTAAGATTTAACCTTGACAGTATTTCTATTCTTACCGAGGCAGTTTGTTGCATCAATTTGTCCTTTGAGGAACTCCACACACATCTTCTTCACGGGCTCGATCTGGTACTGGTTGGCTGCATCCAGCAACGACTGGACGTTACTGCTGTTCACAGAGATCCTGACACACAAACATTACGAGTGAAGAGGTGTTTCTGATGACATTATGTAAAGGTAACATTCAGAAGAGGGTGGTTTAATCTTCTGTAACGTTTAGCAGCTTTTCTTAGCAATTATGATTAGCATAAGCAGGCCACAGTATTATATGTACATTTTTTGTTGCACCGTATGCGTACTCCTTTATGCTCCACTTTCAGCCACAATTCTTACCGAGCTGTGTAAATAAATTCAATTAACAGCGCAATGATCTCGGGCTCAGCACTCCTGAGCTCCACCTCGTGGGACATCGACTCCATCATTCTCGCTGGAGGAGAGGAAAAAGACAGGTGGTCATACCAACAATACATGGCATACATTAAATGTTTTTCCCGCAATGCTTAACAACAATTTAGGGAGCACTGCATAATTAATCATGTGTAATCCTATATATCATGATTTTGGTTTATATGATGTTAATAATCTTGGTGAATTGGCCATAATCAAACACTTTATATTTGTGTCTAGTCTAAAATGGTCTTCATATTGAGAAAAGTGCAGTATCTTTTATTTACATTTACATTTACATTAACAAGACTGAAATTCAAAACTTATAATAATTACTAATGATCACAATATATAAATACAGGACTGGAATTGTACCTGTAGTACTAAATTATAGTTGACTTGGTTTCCCTTTCACTGCTAAAACAGTACAGATTTTGATACTTTACAATAAAAAGTGCTTATCTATAGGCATTTTTGCAACAAATCTCTGCATCTGTGACATCCCAAAATATAATGTTCTATTAGAAATCCCACTAGCCCTATGGCAACAGAGGTAATTTTCTCACTGTTGTGGTCCACCTGGGCTCAATCCATTTTTCACTCTACTCCTACCTCTCTTGTTCACTCTGCTCTCCCCTCTACATTTTAATTTGTTCTGGAGGCACACACACAATGCACACTCTGTGGAAATAAAATCTGTCTGTGTCAAAAATATCACGCGTGTCTGTCCTGTCCATGATTATGCGTTTCTGTGTCTGCACTTACTGGTGAACATGAGGCTGAAGAAGTGGCTGGCAGCAGCCAACACTACTCTGTGGGCCGGAAAGTGTTTCCCCTGAACCACCAGGGTCACATCACAGAGAGTACCCTGAAGGAAGGAAACACACACACACACACACACACACACACACACACACACACACACACACACACACACACGCACACACACAGTTAGAAAGTAGCCGGACACATACAGTGAATGCCTCATGCCAAGCCCTGTTACAGACATACACTCTTGTCTTGTTGTTTAGTATTTTCTCTGCACACACACCTGTTTCCTCAGGTTGTTCATGACTCCCATGATGCTAGACAGCTGTCTGTACTCCTCTTTGGTGGCACACTTCCTCTCGCTCTTCTTCTTGGAGCTTGACGCCTTCTCTGGAGAGGCCACCCCCGTCATGTCAGCCCGATTAACGTAATCTGTTCAGTGAAATGAAGTTCCAACACTTCCAGCAGCCCTGCCAGCTCTGTGCAGCTGCAGTCTCTTTGTTGTCGCTCAGCAACTGACAGGTTGCTTGCTAGCAGCAGCCAGCAGCTCGATGTGACTTTATGTTACAAAAAGGCGCCAGTTTGACGGCAGCTTCTCCCTGAAAACTCGTAGACATAAACTCATAAACATGAACTTGCTGTGAGGTGTTGAAATGGTAATAAAACAGGGGAACGTACTATGTTTTTTAAGATAGAACCGTTAGCAGGGATGGTTTCCTTCTTCCTCTACGTCTAGTGCTCTAGTTGGACACATTCGCGTTCGCCCTCTACCGGCAGACACGATAAATGACACATTAACCTGCAGGATTGCGAAACGGGTTTATCCTTTAACACAGTGTGTAGATCTAGAGAATACGTTTAGGTATTCAGACCAAAAACAGTATAATAGATAGTTTGAATCATTTGGAATAACACATTTCAGATTTAATTATGTCAATAGCCAATAAATCGATCCAGCTAATGGCAACAGCAGAGATGTGTCGCTGAAGCACACCTGTAGGCGCACCTGTCACCTTCATATCGGTACAATGTAGAAAACATAACCAGGAAGAAAAGTTTTTCGGGAGTCTCATGATGTTGACGTCATGTGTGAATGCGGACTAGATATGCATTGTCAGAAATAATTGACCTGAAAACAAACCGAGAGGCACCAGAGCTGCAGAAAATGCTCCGTTTTCTCTGCTGTTGCTGCTTCTCAAGTGAAAACTCCGGCAACGAGGTATGTGTTTACACTGCTGGGTTTTGTCTACATGTTAATGAGATTCCGAAGTGGCTTCGTTCGAGTTAAGGCAAGAAACTTGATCACAGTTTTGCTTCTGTGAGATTAGCTACTGGATTTGCCAGGATTAACCCATTACTAGTAGCCGAGTTTAATGTTAAAACGGTGCAGGACTACACCAATTATAAATCTTTAATGTATCTGAATGACAGCTTATACCGAAAAAAGTCCCTTTATTTCCATGTTGTCAAAAGAAAACTAACTAAATCACTATCATTTTATTGTTTTGTCACAAATGCAAAGGTCAGTGATACAACAGAACCTTAAAGTGCAACAAGGTCTCCATAAAGGCAGTATAAACCACATAAAAATGTTCATAAAGATGAACTTCGGATTGGTGCACTGAGTTCATGACAAAGTAATAACATGTGAACGGTGAACACAAGCCTTATTAATGCTTTATGGGAGTTTTTCTGAAAAGTGCCAGTAATGTTAAAAACTATATGTAAAGAAAGCAACTCTGCTATTTCAGAGGCAGCCTCTCCTGCAACCCGGACCCTTTGACCAAACTGAAACTGGATCAGCCAGGCAGACCCGGTCAGCTCACAGTGGTACATCATCCCTCTAAATGTTTATGTGGCAGTCTCTCAAACCTGTATACTTCCAATGCATAAAATGATGGATGGATTTGATCTACATGCGTTTGTTCTTTGTGTGATATCCCCCCCGATGTAGAGACTGTGAAGCCGATGGGCAGGCTGGTGATGAGGAGAGTGTGTGTTCCAGAGTTGGACCAGAGGTTTTCTGACATGGCACAGACCTTCAACGAACAGCAGGATCGCTATGAGGCCATGGTTCGACATATCTGCAACCTGCGACAGAGCTATGGCTGTAACCGCAATGAAACGCTGGCGTTAGCCGAATGTGTTGGGATGATCAGAGACGAACATGGTAAGTGGCACACTCAGAGCTCCCTGCCAACTACAGGCAATGGGATCGCAGGTTTTCTTGCCTCAATTTTCAGATTTGTTTGTATCTTGGTTTAATCTCCATCTCTTTCCACTTCCAGAGGCCAAATACAGGGTCTCCCTTAAATTGAAGGGCTATGACTTCTCCCTCAGTGTAGTTCCTGTGCGGTCAGAGGGTGAAAGTGAGGAGGAACCACTGCCTCCACATCTGCGATTGGCTCAGGATGAAATGAAGGGCATTTCTGAGAGCGCCAAGGCCACCATCTCAAAGGGTACTACACTGCAAGAGTTCATGGGCTGGCTGCTTCGTAGCAAGGACCACATGACTGAGCAAGTGAAAGGGACTGAAGCAACTTACCAGGAGCAAGGAAGACTGAATGAGAACCTGGAGAAGAACATGGAGGAAGTGAGGAGGGCAAAGGAGTTCTCGCTGAGATACAGACAACAGGCTGGGGAAGTCCTCACTGAGGCTGCAGAGATAGCAGGGTCTTATTTGTAGTTCATGCACATTTTAAATACTTTATTGCAATTGCAATACAAGTATACAATTTTCAAATATGTACAGAGGTTATACACATTTTTTTGGCAATTATGGGCAGAAAAAAAACACTAAAACTTGCTAATCGCAACCTGTCAGTTTGTTAACATGTACAGGGCTGCCAAAAATCAGTATCAGTAATCTGCATTCATATCCTAGCATCTGCAACCAAACCAGGTGTGTTGAAATGTAAAAAATAAATATAATGAGACTTGCACACACATGCATGTATTTAAATGTTGTACTAGTAAGTATACACTTTGCTTTGCAGGCCATTGCAGCCTCTTGTGTCACGTGAAGAGTTGCAATTATAATCATATTTGGCTTCTAAATGTTTTATTCAAATTTTTATAAATATAACAGGGACTCACTCTAACAAGTAAAAAATGTTGTGTGTGTAAAGACTGACAGTATTTTCCGGGATGGGTGTAATCTTACCAGCTACCATTAGGGGGCATTGCAGACTCACTTTACTATTTTAACAGTTGCACTTCATATTCCTCAGAAATTGCACTATAGATAAGGATTCCCTAAATTCCTGAATCAGGTATGAAGATAATAAATGTGTTACTTCTTTTTTGAATTTTGAACCTGATTCAACACTTTTTTTGCAAAACTTTGCCACGAGCAAGGATTGTTCTTTGGCTTGGTAACTGCATTGG
This sequence comes from Nannoperca obscura, assembly GCA_036024295.1. Taxonomy (NCBI): domain Eukaryota; kingdom Metazoa; phylum Chordata; class Actinopteri; order Centrarchiformes; family Percichthyidae; genus Nannoperca; species Nannoperca obscura. The sequence continues at coordinate 15,802 of JAVQJL010042996.1, forward strand.
ATAATACATGTATTCTATGATGCAGTAGAGGACAGGACACAGTCTCCTATAGCAGCATTGGGAATTGTACTGGAGGTTTGTTGTTACTGTGCATCTAGTGTTTTGTTATTGTAACATTCAAAGGGAGATTTGTTTCTTATTATCCACAAAAGCCCATGCATTTATAAACTGATTGAAAACTGCAGCTTTCCATCTGATATTAATGTGAAAGCAAACAAACACATGGTCATATTCCATCTTGATAATTAATTTGGGAAAACCCATTGTTCCAGAGGTCATTGTCAAGTGGTCATGCATTATGTATCCGAGGGAGACAGTTTTAGAGTAGCGCTTTTGCCTTAAGCTATACAGATTAATTTGACATGAAGTGTACAGGATGTGGTGGGTAAAAACCCGAGAACGAATTGTTCATCTCTAAATGAAAAAGTTTGTAAAATAAAACAAGTAAACTCATAAAATTTTATTTAAAATATATTGCTTATTTTTAATACAGGCAACCTATATTAATTATGTTTATTACTTTGATTGTTAGTACGACAAATGGTTAAAAATTTTAACTGATTATGTTCATAAAAAAACATATATTTTAATAAACGATTTAAAGGCAATTACTTTCTAAACATTATCAACTGCATTAACACGCGGCAAAATAATCAATTATTCTTGAAAATGCACTCATATTTCAACTGTCAATGAATGACTTTTTTATGTGAGTCATTAATTACAACAATAACATCTTTGGTAGATCACTCTGCTGTCAAAGAGCAGTCACTGACAGCGACAACCTACATTGATCGTGGAAATTATTAACATGGAGCCTATCTCTAATTTGATTGGATACTGCATTTGGGGGTACGGCAATTTGATTATATACTGCTCACTCATTGGCCCAGGCGCCTGTCACTCCGTGGAGACCGAGTCCCCTTGTTTAAGGTAGTCTGAGTGGAGAAAGTAACGAAGATGGAAGGAGCTGATTTAGATGAATTATTGAGGACATTTATGGGATAGCGAAGTGATAGCTGTTTACTCGTCTTGTCGGAACGATAGAGGACAACGATAGCAGGAAATTGACTGATAGCATGCCAGTAAGTAAACAGTAACTTCCCCAGTTCACTTGGTGTCGCGCCTTAGCCGAGCTAGCTAAGTAGCAAGCTATTCTGTAAGCAACCGTGGTGACAGCTCGAAGTCATTCAGCAAGCCGAGATACAGAGTCTGGCCGCGGTGGATTGATTTACAGTCTCTGGCTGATAGTGGTTAATAAATACACTGAAGTACATGTCTGGGAAAGCTAATGTTTGCCATTGAGCTACCCGTACCTTGAAACAAAATTGCACGTTGTTTAAACGCAGGCTGTGTTACCAGTTGTCATTGTGCCAAACTAGCCGGTTAGATGTGCCTACAGTTACTGGTCAAATTAGCTAGATAACATGAAAAAAAAACAGCAGACAAGATGTGAATGCTTTCCAACATGTCAAGCTAACGAGCTTTTCATTGCAACCATTTTGCTACTGTAGTAGATTAAGTCTCATGTGTCACAGAGACAGACTTTGAACCTGACTTGATCCTGTTTTGTAACAGTTGTGGGTGTGTGTGCGCGCGCGGTCTATCAGGACCTTGTTAAGATTCCTCAGGTGATTCCTGTGTGTGTGTGTGTGTGTGTGTGTGTGTGTGTGTGGTGCGAGCGAGCGAGCGCGCGCACACCAGTTTGGCAGGGGAAGAGACACTACTACAGACTGGTATGCCAGTTAATGCGTTGTTTTTTCCTCGTAGCTGTCATGTGATGTAGCTTTCCTCCATATTACTCAGCTAGTTTACGGGTCTCCTGTCTGAGAGGGACGAGTGTGTGACAACTAGCTTTGCCGCAGAGCACCATGGCAGTCCTGCTGTATGAAATTAACTCCTTCACCACAGCACATGCTGTCGAAATGTTTGTTTTACAATCTGTGTCCTTCACAAGGGCTGTGCTCTGTTATTATTTAAATAAGATTTTGTATGCAGCTTAGATTGCCCTTTGCTTTCCATATTGTGTGTGTGTGTTTGCCTTTGTCATTAGGGAGTGGGAGAGTGGTGAGTGATTGTGCCCTGTTGGTGTCATTAGAGTTTGTGAGTGTGTGTGTGTGTGTACATGTGTACATATAGTATGTGCAGGTTTGTTAATGTGTGGCATCCATGGCTGCTGGTGTCTCAGGCGTCTTAATGCTTTTTGACAGTGAAGCCCGGCAGGTCATGGAGCGAGAAGATCTTGCGGGCTCTGCTGTCATCCAGTATCCCAGCTTGAGTCACCCATGCCTGCGGTTTCATGAAACTTCCAGACAATTTGAGCAATGACAACAGTTGCAATCCTTCCCCATTTCATTGAATGCTGCACCAAATTCTGCATACACAAGCATGTTGAATTTTCCCAGCAAAACAATATTTTCTGTAGGCATAGATACCAGGAGATGTACCATACTTTCAGTTCCCTGAAAATCTAGAAAATCAAGATAATTATCTGTGACAAAAGCGGTATTTGAAAGTGAAATTCTAGGACTGAACATTAATACGTAATGAGAAAGTTGTCTAACTGTGACAAGAAAAGCTGAGAGAAAAAGGGGAGATTAAAGAGTGTTAAAATTGAAAAATCACTGATGTTAATCACGGGTCTCTTCAGGCTCAGTTGTTGCAGGAAGACAGGGAATTAAAGGGGCGAGAAGAGGGAAGAAGATGCATCACTGGCTCAGAGGCAACGGAAGAAAGAGCGTAGGCTGCTATAAGAGGATTCTTCCCTGGCATATCTCTCTATCGGTCTTCCTCAGCAGCAAAAAAACACATACACAAACCACAGACCGTTGTCATGTCTACTTAGCCACAGGCAGTCCTCTGCTGCTATGTGTGTGGCGAGAGGGAAAACGGAAGCAGAAAAGCAAAACCCCCCCTCCTTCAAGCTATACCCAACCTGCTATTGAAGAAGACCTTGGGGGAGGACAAGGTGGGAGGCGGTGATGCAACAGGGTTAACCGCAGGACAAGATTCTCCAAATAAAGAAGATCGCACTAGACTGGCATGAAAAAGATGTGATATAAACTGAAACGAGATGTTGAAATGGACAAACGGTGTAAATAGCTCTTAGCAGGACCAGTAAACAAGGGGTCAGATCAAGCTGTGAGCTCTGTTAGAGGCTGTGCCCTTTACGACCACCGTTATATAACCCTGTCTCACGTTTACTTGGACACCCCCACAGCTCCTCAAAATCGTTCCTTTAACGGCTTTTGCTTCCATTCAAGTTGCACACGGGTCCAGCTTGTTGACAGTTGACTACTGACCTAGTTTTGAGATTTTGGGTGGAGGCATGTTCGCTACAGTTCCTGGATCCTGGACATTGGTTAGTGCAGTTAAACACTTAATTAGTGGTTTGGGTGTGTCTGTCAGTGCATGCTACTTTAGCTAGTTTAGGTTCATTTCAGCTCATTTGATCAACTTTACAACTCTTAATCTCCCTGTATCTGTTTTTCATTGATGGCGTGGCAATGTGGGTGTTAGTGTCATTAGCTTAACCAGTTGTTTGTGAGGCTTGCACCCTGCACCACAGGAAAAAGCAGCTGGGGCAGCTCTGTCGCTCTCAAAACCACCCCCATCGTCTCTCTTTTTGCTTCCTTTCTTCCCTCCATTCAAGCCTTCAATCTTATTGGCCCACTCACTTCCTGAAAAAAGAAGGTTCCAAATCATATGTGTAATAGGAAATTAGGTAATCGTGCTGATTGCTTGTGGTTTTTACACCGACCCATGTGAAGTTGTGTGTGTGTGTGTGTGGTGTGTTTACCTCAGGTGTTTTGCAGTAACTCTGTGAGGACATGCAAGCACACTTACAACAAGGATTAGCAATGTAAACTCAAAGGAGTCTTGTTTGTGTTGGAAGAAGTCTTCAGAAAGAGTCAAAAATAAGCTCATTTAGACTGTCGTGTGTGTGCGCGTGTGTGTGTGGGAGTTAAGACAGAGGCGTGGGTGTGAATTCAGAAGGAACGAGCTGTCAACTTTAGCTAGCTCACAGGAACAGGTTTTGTCAAAATCGGACATTGAACAAACACACTTGCACATGCACACTTGTGCAATGCATGACACATTCTGTCACTCCTTGGCGAGCAGTTGTCTCCACCAGAGCTTTTCATTGGCCAAGAACTCTGTAAGCAACAGCTTGGCTACTAAACGCATTGGTTAGATCTGTTTCTTGAGCCCGTTTGGATTGGAGAGGTGTGTGTGTGTGTGTGTGTGTGTGTGTGTTTCAGTATCTGTCCTTCTCTCGGGTGTTTCCCAGAGCCTGGGAGGCTGCCTCTGCAGCACAGATTGAAACCTAACCTCTTCTATTGACTGTACTCCCTCTCTACTCTTGGGTTTTCCTTCCCTTGGGTTGTCGTACATTACTTTTATCCCTCGTTTCTCTATCCATGCATTTATACCCCCATTTAGCCATTGTCTTCACCCTTCTGCACTGCCTGTTTGTCCCTCTCCTGCATTTAGCATGCCTCTACTTGTTCTTCACTTCATTGATTTGTTACTTGGGCTTGTTAAGCCTGCTCAGCCACTTGTCCTTAACACTGGTTTATTCATATGTGTGGTTGAGCTGCACAGAAGAAGCTCACCAGCTGCTGCATCATTTGTAGTGTAGTGTGCGCGTGTGTACTCTCTAGCTTATATTCATTTCTGTCGTGATCTGAGTCCATAATGACATAGCGATGGCTAACAGTTAGCCAGACTAAGACGTAAGACGAACATCTGGCTAATAACATTAATTACGCTCTATAGTTTACTCCCAGGGCAATTCGTTTTCTACTTTCCTCCACCAGTTGCTCGTGCCTGTCTGCAGTATGTCAACAATGCCTAGAAATCTTCCAGACACAGCGTAATGTGCCGTTTGTACCACTGTCTCTTGTGGTTTGAATGCAGTTTCAGACTGAATCATCACCATGTTCATGGGTGAGTAGCTGAAACAATTGCATTCTTAGTCTGTTCATCTCAACTGAAATGATCTCAATATTTGAGCTGGAACAAATATCTGGTCAAGCAATTAGTGGATGGACAGAAATTTTATCAGAAACTAGTTTGGGCATCAATTTATTGTTTAATTTAACAAGCTAAAACATTCTCTGGTTCTAGCTTTTGTCACTGTGATATTTTGCTGCTTTTCTTAGCGTTATATCGTTCCTAAAATGAATAACTTTGGGGTTTGGACGAAACAAGGTATCTAAAGAGGTCCACTTTGGCTTCAGGAAATTAAAATGTTTTACTATATATTTTAGCAATTTATCGATTTATCACAGACATAATCATCAGATTCTCATTTATGAAAATAATAGTTAGTAGTAGTCTTACACAACACATACAACAATACATATCCTAACTGTTGGAACAAGATGAACATCTTCATACCTCACTGAAACATTAAAATGGCTAAAATAACTTCACAATGCATGTTGAGGGTGATAGATGGGTCATCTTTTGGTATTGTTGCTGCTAGCAATTCGTTGTTTAAGGGCACATCAATCTGCAATAATTCTGAAAATCAGTTCATTGTTTACATTATCTTAAAACTGAATATCTTTTATTATTCAGACTGTTTGTCAGACAAAACAAGGAATTTGATGGCTTCACCTTGGGTTTAAGGATATTATAATGTGCATTTTTCACTGCTTTCTGACATTCAATAGACCAAATAAAATACTCAGCAGAGTGAAAAGAATCCTTAGTTGCTACCTTTGGATGTTTGAAAAAGTTTTTCATTTTCAAAATATTTGTACTTTTACCTTTTTAAAGTTGACTTGTTCAGGTTTATTTAGTCAAAATCTCAATCACTAAATACTTTGACATGTTTTACATGATTACAATTATTTTCAGAATCCAGAATTTACAGCTGCATCCCATTACAGTGACTGTGTTCCGAAGGTCCACCCGCTGCTGCTGCTTTTGTGTCACTGCAGTTGCTTCTCGGCTTGCTGCTGAGGTAGGACGCTCATAATATTACACATGTAGGCTGATTTTAATCTTCATGTATCTTTTTCTGGATACAGATGATATGCCCCAGACGCCAGTGTGGACAGAGGATCTGTGATCTGAGATCCTGTCTCTTACAGGACTGACTCATCCAAACTCTAATCACAGCCTTTTATTTTGGCATTCTGTGAGTCTGCCATTAAAACGTACACATGCTGGCATTAGATATCATTGTTCTCCTTGTTGCCTTCACCAGCGTGAAAGAACAGAACAACAGGCCGTCACAAAGGACTAATATCTCTAAATGTAGGCTATTCTGCGTTATAATCCTTCTCCATTTCATGAGTCACTGGCTCCCCTCCCCCCTTTGTCATTCCTCTCATTGGTACTGTCCATAAATAGACACCTGGCTGCTATGGAGGGACCAAGCACCAGAATTAATACAGAAAAAAGCATTTGGATGTGTGAAAGACAGATTAGGGAGCAGAGAAGACGGGGAGAGAGAGAGAGAGAGAGAGAGAGAGAGAGAGAGAGAGAGAAATGAGGTGTGGGAGGATGAGCAGAGGGACCGAGGGGAGCAAGGAAGAGATGAAAATCAATCACATGCAGTGCCACACATGCATTGCACATACATAAACAGATATATTGTGACATGTATGTGCATGTGAGAAGGTTTTCATGAAAATCAGTCTTATAATCTTCTGAATCATTATTCTGCTCTGTTCCTTTGAATTCACTTCCAGAATATGTTTAATGTTCTTTCACAGCCAGAAAGGTTATTACTTTTTAAGAGGAGATTGTGTGCCTGTCATCACTAAGTGAAGTATTGGAAGTCGATGAGATTTAAAGGGGAGAATTATGCCACCTTCTGCTCAGATTTGAGCACATGTTTCTGCATGACAAGTGTGCACATAGAAGGACTTCTTGCTCCTCCCTCTTACTTTTTCTCAGACTCCGTTACCAGACATACCAAACATGGACTTTTGTTTCTGCATTCAACAGCCAATTTAGCCTTGTGCTCACAGTTTCAGAGAGCAGACACGACCGAGCGCACACGCGCCGTACCCCGCAGTGAAAACAGACTGCTAGTGGACAACAGATAATCCATCAGAGATGCACAGAGACAGTGTCCTCCTCCTCAGCTGAAAGCATATGTCTCGGTGACAGTCGCAATGCAGAGCTGCCTTTTGTTACTCCAAAAACATGCATTTAACTTACTATTACAGACATATACACCCACACAGACAGACCTCATCATTTACATATATAGCCTTTTTAATATAAGATTTAAGGCATAACTGAGTTACATCTATTTATGTCTGAATTAAACCGCCATCCAAACAAATACTGTCCATGTCATCATCATCACAATGTAGTTTGAAAATCCCATCATAAGTTTTTCTAATCTTTTTCTGTTGCTCTTTCTCTCTATACTTCAATCTTCCACTTTCTCCCTTCTGACTACAGGACGGCAGTGTCAGATAGGAAGCTGCACACGCTTTATTAAAACACAGAGCGAAATTTAAAATGACATTGAGAGAAAAAGAAACGCTGTCCAGAGAATAAGCGAGAGAAGATGGGTAGCATTGGAGGTTTAACCGGAAAGAAGCTACATGCATACACGATGAGTGCCTGGAGGAGAAAAGAGGGTTGAGATGCAAGCGGCGTAAGTGCAGCGAGTGTGATAGAAAGCAAGTCATATCAAAAATAACAAAAAGTGATGGAGGTAGAGATGGAGGGAGCAGCGCATTCATTTCACCATGAGTAAATGTTAGCTAAAGCAGGTAAATGCCTCTTGTTCTGTCTCTCTGTTTAAATACATACAAACTGTACAGCCTGTACAACAATCATCTACATTCTGCTGTGCCACATTTTGTTCCTTATTAGTGCGTCAACAGTGAAGTCAGCCAGGTTTCTCTGTGTGGGTGTGATTTTTCGAATTGCGAGCGAGTGTTGAGAATAGGTTAGGTACTCTCTGCAGATGTATGTGTCTGGAGAGGATTGAGACGGAAACGGGAGAGCAAGCTAGAGGAGAGACTTGAGCTTCTCTGGGGTGTAGAATTGGTCCCTGGAGCATGCACAGTCGCTCTTTACCACTGCACATGGCATTGTTTGCTGTTTGTAATAAAATGTTTATCAGCATTACTAATAATAGAAACATGGCCCTGTTCAAGCTGTGTGTCAATAATTATGCAGAATGTGTGTTTATACAGTATTTCTTTCTCTCTTAGGTAGAGGTCACTCCACTGCAGATGAGGGAACATGTTGGCTATGGACCAAGGAGTGGTGGAGGAATGGCTGTCAGAATTTAAGGTGTGTGTGTGTGTGTGTGTGTGTGTGTGTGTGTGTGTGTGTGTGTGTGTGT
>JAVQJL010043018.1:0-13274 GCA_036024295.1 Nannoperca obscura
TTGCAGGTCATCCAGGTTTTTATGTCCTTGAGGCTTGAAGTTTAGCTAATTGATTGGTTTCGTCTGGCTTGTTCAATAAATATAATTGGGTATCATCTGCATAACAATGAAAATGTATGGAGTGCGTCCTAATAACATTGCCTAAAGGAAGCATATATAAGGTGAATAGAACTGGTCCGAGCACAGAACCTTGTGGAACACCCTGCATAGAGGATTCATCATTAACGTGTACAAACTGATATCGATCTGATGAGTAGGATTTAAACCAGCTTAGTGCGGTCCCTTTAATGCCAATTAAATGTTCTAGTCTCTGTAATAGAATGTGATGGTCAATGGCATCTAATAGGACAAGTACAGAGACAAGTCTTTTGTCTGATGCAATTAGAAGGTCATTTGTAACTTTCACCAGTGCTGTCTCTGTGTTATGATGTAGTCTGAATCTTGACTGAAAGTCCTCAAACAGCTTATTGTAGTTTAGAAAGTTACATAACTGATTGGCGACTGCTTTCTCAAGGATATTAGAGAGAAAAGGAGGCTTAGATAGAGGTTGATAATTTGACAAAACCCCTGGATCAAGAGTGGGCTTTTTAAGAAGAGGTTTAATAACAGCTACTTTAAAGGATTGTGGCACATAGCCTTTTAATAAGGACAGATTGATCATATCTAGTAAAGAAGTGCTAACTAAGGGTATAACATCTTTAAGCAGCCTAGTTGGATCTAGCAGACATGTTAGGGTCTAACAGACATGTTGATGGCTTAGATAAAGAAATCATTAAAATTAGTTGATTAAGGTTGATGGGAGAAAAGCAGATTTTACAGTTGTTTCTAAGATTCTTAGAATTCTTTGAAGATAAGTCAGTACCAGCTGAGGGCAAGAGGTGCTGAATTTTGTGTCTAATAGTTAGAATTTAAATAAGCTCATGAAGTCGTTAAGATCTATAGGAATACATGGCTCAACAGAGCTGTGACTGTCTGTCAGCCTGGCTACAGTGCTGAACAGAAACCTGGGATTGTTCTTATTTTCCTCTATTAATGATGAGTGGTAGGCTGCACTTGCATTACAGAGGGCCTTCCTATACATTTTAAGACTATCTCGCCAGGATAAACATGATTCTTCTAGATTGGTAAAACGCCATTTCCTTTCAAGTTTGTCCGATGTTTGCATTATTTTGCGGGTTTGAGGGTTATACCATGGAGCTATCCTAACTATTCCGGGAATACAACAGCACTTAAATGACACATTGTTTCTAGAGAGTATAGTAGAGTATAGCATATTGTAGGATATTATAGTGGAATTGTATTTTACTTTGAATGTATTGTATTTGATAATGTACAAAGATAATCTGTCCTTAGATGTAATGCTGATTCTGCCATTGGCATCTGCCATTGGTATATAGCACATGTGATTCATGACCAGCTCTTACAAGTTTGATGAGATATCTTGTTGTTTTCGATCATGGTTCTATGCACTTTATGTAAAGCTCTTATTTGGAAGTCGCTTTGGATAAAAGCGTCTGCTAAATGCCTAAATGTAATGTAATGTATCCTCTTTCTGTTTAAAAGGGGCAATAGAATAGAGTGTCCTCAGCCTGTGCCTCGAGGGACAGACACCCTTTCTATGGAGTTCAGGGTAGGAAACTGCTTTAATGGAAATGCAGAGAAGCGTGTAGGACTGCAACTCTGCCTCCTGGTCTGGACCATGGACTGTATTAAGTCTAAGTCTTACAGCCCACTGGTCCCCAGGCAGCTTCTGTGCTTAAAGGCACCCGGCTGGCCATCTCTACTGGGACCCGGGGAGGTCGCAGAAGGACTGGTCGGAGCTTCCCGCCGCAGCAGTTTCCAGAGCCTGCTTCGCTGCCCAGCGCCCCAGAGTCTGTGTTGCCCAGCATCCCAGAGCCTGCGCTGCTGTCTCGGGGTCCCCTCTTCACCGAGCTGCCTCAGCTCTCTCCTGGTCCTGTCCCTGCTGGGCCGCAGCCATCTTCAGTTCCTGCTCCGGTGCCACCACAGTCCCCAGTTCCTGCTCCTGGGATGCTGGTTCCACCGCAGTCCTCTGCTCCTGGGATGCTGCCGCCGCAGCCGCTTTCCTTTCCTGCTCCGCTGCCGCTTCAGCCGCCTTCCGTTCCTGCTCCGCTGCCGCTGTCCACCGAAGCGTCTCTAGGGTCTCCGCCGGTTTTCAGCCTGTCTTCCACGCCTGGTCTTTGTGTCCGGTCTGGTCCGGGCCGCCCTCCTGCGTGGCCTCCCACATCTGGTCCTCGTGTCTGGTCCCGTCCGGGCCGCCCTCCTGTGCTGCCTTTCACGTCTGGTCCTCGTGTCTGGTCCCGTCTGGGCCGCCCTCCTGCATGGCCTTCCACGTCTGGTCCTCATGTCTGGTTCCATCTGGGCCGCCCTCCTGAGCGGCCTTCCACGTCTGGTCTTCGTGTCTGGTCCTGTCCAGACCGCCCTCCTGAGCGGTGTTCCACGTCTGGTCTTTGTGTCTGGTCCTGTCTGGACCGCCCTCCTGAGCAGCCTTCCACGTTTGGTCTTTGTGTCTGGTCCTGTCCGGACCACCTTTCTGAGCGGTCTTCCATGTCTGGTCCCGCCCGGGCCGCCCTCCTGAGCAGCTTTCCATGCCTGGTCTTCATGTCTGGTCCTGTCCGGACCGACTTCCTACGCAATCTTCCACTGCTGGTCTTTGCGCCTGGTCCTGTCCTGTTAGTGGGTAATTAACCACTATAGTGAAGAAAATATCAGAATTAACTGTGTTTAGGTAGGTGAGCAAAGTTTGCTACCAGTAGCATCGAAGCACCGGCACCCTAAAATGAGACAATACGTTCACCTCAGCACATCAGCCGTCCTCAGCATTGCCAATGTGTCAAGTAGTGCACAAGAGATTAGAGACAACACTACCCTGTCAAAGTTCATGCACTACACAAGTAAGTAGCCTACACAGTGTATACACCATGGGAGTTCAACTGGAAGAAAAAGGTTGGAAAAGTATTTATTAACAACACTCGTTTTGAAGAACAATGTTAGACATTATTAGACATTAGGAACCTCAACTCATCTTTCAACCCAAGATGGTAGTAAAGTAGTTTTTTAGGAAAATTACTTGTAATAGTTAATTCCTTTTTTCAGGAGAATAAAGTTTCATTGATTTTATGAATATTTTTACTTTCTAGTAACTTTCAATACAATTTGGTGGCATTGTGGAATCTTAGCTTCATTTATACAGCTCAGCTTTGTAATATATGAAGGTCACAACATGGCCTCTCTTTAAAGATGATTTCAAAGAGAATCGGTTAAGGTATGTGTTTTTTCTTTTGAATGATCAGTTTCCTTCAAGCCTTCTTCATTGAACAGTAACACCACAAGCTTTGTTCAGAAGCTCCATTCCATTCTCTTCCGCTTATCCGGGTCCGGGTCGCAGTGGCAGCAGACGAAGTAACATGGCCCACACTTCTCTGTCCTAAGCCAGGGCCTCCAACTCCCTGGGGAGGGACCCCGAGGCATTCCCAGGCCAGCCGAGAGATATAATCTCTCCAACGTGTCCTGGGTCTTCCCCGGGGGCCTCCTCCCTGTTCAGAAGCTAAAACTGATAATTCCCAGGTTTCCCAAGAAAGATTTCCCAAGATATTGCCAGCAGAGGTCCTTAGAAATCAGCTGCTGTTCACCTCAGGCATCCACCCCAACTCCCCTCATACCAAGGTAACTGCCGTCTGACTCAGGGTGCATATGAAGATGAGCAAGGTGGTGCTGAGGTGTGATCAGTGCTCACTGCTGAATTCTGTGTAACAAAGTTATAAACTGCTATGGTATAATGGTGCTCATAACGCTCTAATCTGCAGTCAGGGGGCCATTAAAGTGATCTGTAACCACACTTTTTAATTAACGACCACCAGATAGCATCGGCTGTGGCTGTGCTGTGCTGCATGCCACTGATGAGAGGGGAGAGCAAAGAGGAGGACGAGGACATGGTATTAAAATGTTATCTGTATCTGGGTGTCATGCTCATAGCATGGACTGTGACTGGATGAGATCTGCTGGCCCACTCTGAAGACTCAGTGCACCCAAAACCACCACTGGTTTGAAAACCACCAACCACTGTTGTCACTTGTCATTGTCACAAATCGACAACAAGCGTCCTCCTCCTTTAGTAATAAGTAATAATAAGTAATAGTAATAAAGTCTTAGTGCCTGCCAGGTAAGGTTGAACACATGAAGCTACTGTTATCATTTGAAGGAGCCTAATATATGGTTGGGTTTACTTACATAAAGGCCTTTTCTGATTCTTTGTTTAAAATCTGTTCGCAACAATCATCATCCACTCTTTATATGATAGATATAATGGAGATTGATTGTATTTTGTACATACTTTTTGGATAACTGGTAGATACTATATATATTTGGTGTCTTGTCCCTAAGAGACAAACTGTAGTAAATACACTAAAATAAACTTTGTTTTGTTTTGTTGCCACAATGTACCCTTACAGTCCAACTTCAGTTAGAATATGATTTTTTTTTCTCACAGCTTCCTTTGTTTAAGGAATCGTCCATGGTTAGGGGTGGGGGGTTGTCTGGCGTGTCAATAACAGGTTAAAGCAGTGGGAGATAAGAGATGCTGTAGCTTCCAGTGGGAGGAGAGCTACTTCTTGTTTGGTTCAAGCAGTTTTGACTCCCTCGGGGTTCCCTGCTGTCACACACACATTACTGTAACAGTTTAATCAAGAGGGACAGCAGAAGCACACACACATTCAGTAAGATCTGTTCCTGCTTACTGGAAACCTCAGTCTTGAAACTTTTGCTTTCAGAAATGGCTGTACAGTTCTGTCAGTGTAGAAGAAAGGATCGGAAATGAATGAATAGATGATCTTTCTTCCTTTCATGAGCTATTTACACCTCACAGTACACACAGAAAGATCATGATACAGTCTGAATAGTCAGGGGAACAGAATCTTTTAACTTCAAATCTCAAATCCCCCTTCAGCTCTTCATATTAGGTATAAAATAAAGTATGAATGGAAAATGTTACTGGATGTAACATTTGCCTTGCAAGGACATGTCGACCTAAATTAATTTTCAATTTGACACAAGTCAGTTGCTTTTTCAAGGAAGGATCCAGGAAGACTGGTATGAGTCATAGATCAATGAGTTTTAAGGTCACAAAATAGTGTTATATAAATGAATAGGTTCATAATACAGGGATATTACAACTCTGGAAAGTTATCAAGATAAACAAAACTATAATTCTCCATCTCAAAGATTGCCAGGTTAAATTCCAAGTTGACATTACAAAGTAACCAGGAATATGCCCCTGCACACATATGATTGTCCAAAGAATTGCGTTGCTGAATGTTACTTTGCTTTGCAGATGAAATGAAGTTAGATTCATCTTTTTTTACAGATGACCTAGTGTTGTGCCAGGCAGTTGTGTGTCTGAACATAGCCTTACACTTATTTCATATCTATCCTCTTGGCAATGAATAAAGAAATGGCTCTTTGAACACTGAAATTAATTTGCAAATGTGATAGAACTCATTGGGTCAAACTGTCATAAAAAAACTGATCATAAAAATGACAGAAATATCATATTGACACATTTTGCAATGACAACTATAAACCCCTTTTAACTATACAGTGCACTACCACTGCCTCATAAAAGGTGGGGCCCCTTCTAGGAGTGGTGGGATGATCAGGAGAACTCATTGAAACTGACTCTGTGGGTTGACATTTGATCAAGCACAATTGACCAAATGAATGTTTTAACTGGATTGACTGAATGCTTGATGGGCTTCTTTGCTTGAGGCCCCCAGAGTTTAGGATCATCACTTTTTCTGGGGGCCTTATGCTTCATTGAACAGGAAAACTTTGTGCACAATTATACTTATAATTACAATTGTGCTTTAAAATGATTTTATTCTGTTTGTAAATTATAATTTGCATATAGTCAGCAATTTAGGGGGCTATTGGCTAATATTGTGTGCATACACTTATGTGTGATTAGGGCATTTTTAAGCTCTTTGATAGACTTCTAATAGTCTCATAAAGCAAGTGTTACTTTAAATTGTTAACATTGATTATACAGATCAAGTAAACTCCTTTAATCCGATAGAAGGGGGAAGTAAACAGACAGACAGACAACAGATCCAGGGAAAGCTTTTTTTCTGGTTAAAAGCATTAATTAACAGAGACCATGAAAGGAAAGGCACTCACAGAGTAAAGTTTGTAGTTTGCATCTTATGTACTTGCAGTCATCGCAGTGATGTGCAGCTCTCAGTAAGTAAACAGCCTATCTAGTCTAAGAACATGCTCTACCATTATAATGAAATAATTCCTAATCTCTTCAGAAAGTAGTGAGTGCCTTTTTGCAGAGATGAGCCACTTAGATACAGGTCATCTATTCCTGGCCCTTGTTTATCAGTTTGGAGTATTGCTCCCCAAAGTTACTAAATTGTCCAATTGGCAGGCAGTCAGTGAAATTGTCAAAGTCCTGCTAATACTTTTAAGTAGCTGTCCAGATGCCTGGCTCCAGATATAGACTTAATAAAAACACAATGCAACTTCATAATGAAACATTAGAAAGTCCAATAGTGTTGCTCTAATGAGTCTCAATGTTGAAGGGGAATGGAGGTGGAAAGTGTACTGAAGGAGGACTTCATACAGAGGAGGAAGAGGGATTCTTCTGGCAATACTGTGTGAGGTGTTTATACTGCAACATACCTTCTTCTACAGGCTGCTGTTATTCACACAGTAGTTACTGTGTCTTCTGCAGATGCATCTTTGGTGTTACGACTTCGAAACAATCCCCCTTAAGAAAACTTTCTTCCTTCATTGTGGGGAGGAACAAGAGGCAATGCATTGCAAGAATAATTCATGATGCTTAATTTAGAAATGTAGCTCCTGCTGCTCTAACGGATAGGAGCCTGATAACAGCATAGCCACTGAGCATGAGCAGAATAAAAATAGAAGACATTAAAAACAACAAGTAGAAATTGCAATTTGATGGAGCCACTCACATGTGCTACCGCAGCACACAGTGACGAGTACTCAATCATTTTTTAATGTTTTTTTCACTCCAGCTTAAACCTCGCTGGGATTTTCTGTTTTGCAGCAGCTGGGAAAGACTAATGTCACAGTAATACATAATGATATGGAGCATAATGATATGATCAATATGATGAAGTTGAATTAATTACATATTCTCTATGCAAAGTATTAAAATTGAATGGACCCAAATGATACATTTAAATCTGATAACACACAAATGCATGAAATCTAAATCTAAACATATAATATATTCATTTATAATATGCTAATTTATACATGCATTTACTTTACCGAAATACTGTACATTATGCATGAATTATGCTTTATACACTATACATAATTTTAGGGATGATTATGTAGCAGAAAACACACTATCATTGCACAGTTTTGCCTTTTATTCTTTGTATTCTTTCTTTAGATTTTTCACTTCTTCACATATGCTTTCGAGTGCAATGAGAATATGTTTTGATTAAGATTTTAAGTTTTAGTTTAATTTTAAAATATTTTTACATGCAACACTTTTTTTTCAACCTTTCCCAAATTTAGATGTGCAATTACACAACTGTTTCCCACATGAGAACCCATGTTCAGAGATCAATTCTGTGTAAAATTGTCAATTACGTGTCTTGTATTGACATGCATGCATTCACATACAGTCCCATTAAATTAATTCTGATTTCACCGTGACAAAAAATATGGTAAAGGTCTTTAAAATATAACGGCATATTAGGCCCATTGTAGGTTAAAAAAAAAGTTTTAATCACACGAGTCAGAGTTGGAGAGAAGAGTTTAACTAAAATGTCTGTCTCTGTTAGGATCCTTTCCATAATCTTGTCAGACACTTCAAATTACAGTCAGGCTCAGACTGTAATTGGAAGTCAGTGGCAAAAACAAGCACTTTTAGTGGATGTACTTTTCATAGGAGCAATTTCCCAAAGCGTTACGTTGCAGCCATTGCAGCCCATACACAGATGTGTTCAACTGGACCAATTCCAAAACTAATGGTAAGTATTAGTCATTTCAACCCCCCAAATTTCAACCCCAGGTTTAAAAATACCAGAGGCTCCCTTTAGAGGTGTTGGTGGGTGTGTTTCTGAACTTTGATGTTGAACTAATTCGTCTGGCATCTGTAATACTTAAGTGAATTGGACGATGGATCTTTAGACTGTACCAGTTAAGAGTCTTTGGTACCAACTAGTGTTTGGTCAGATGTTTTTCCAGGTGGTTCAGAGCTGGATGTGGAAACAGACCAAGGTAAGCACACTGGCTTAAAACAAACCAGTGGCTGCTCATCAGCAAATGCTGAGCCGGGCCCCATTTCCTCAGGCTGTGCTCATGCCCCAGTCCAGTTGCTGTAGGGTTTTTCCACTTAAGGCTCCAGTAAATATTCATGTCATGTGTAAATATTCATATTCATTTTTTTAAGGCCAAGTTAAGAAATCTGTATCAGCCTTCAAACATTACTGTACATGTTTATCTGTACAGTACATGCTGTGTTTCTCTCTCTTCCTGCTC
Organism: Nannoperca obscura; assembly: GCA_036024295.1. Classification (NCBI taxonomy): domain Eukaryota; kingdom Metazoa; phylum Chordata; class Actinopteri; order Centrarchiformes; family Percichthyidae; genus Nannoperca; species Nannoperca obscura. The sequence continues at coordinate 8,539 of JAVQJL010043018.1, forward strand.
AGTTTAGTAGCTCTCGGCGCCCCGTGATAGATGGAGGCTCTCCTGATGCCGACCCCTGGCATCTGGATCTCAGCTATAATGACGGGGCCAAGCGGTGCTAACATGCCTCAGAGAAAGGTCAATAGACCCGAATGGCAAAACAGATATCGACGGTGTCATCCATCAGAGGTTGGAGGGGCTCGACAACGGCATGACAACAATTGATTGTACATCAGTCACTTTGGGATCAATTGCTAAATCATTTCTGCATCATTTGCCGGTTTAGGGAAATCAAAGTGAGCAGCCTCTGCACCTTTAAGGGACAAGATATATGACAGACTTTCACCTAATCCGACAAACTGCACAAACACATTACCTTCATTATACATACAGGAGATATGAATTTTTTTTTTCTCTTCCTCGATGTGCATTTACATGTACTTCTTCAGTGTTGTATACATGCAGGGGAGCCGGGTGTTTCATGTGGAGCTAGGAGCCTTGGGACATATTCTGAGTATCGGGTGTTACGAAGACACTACAGCACAACTTGTTCCATTAAATCACACATGGTCACACAACGACGTGCACACATGAAACAGTTCACACACACATGCCCGCACTGCAGAAAAGATCAGGAATGCTGCACACACTCATTATCTCGTACTGTAAGTCTCTTTTTGGAAAAATCCTTTTACACACAGGACCTGCAGTTTGTAGGATTGGCTGGTAGAAACTAAAGGTAAATCAGGTTGGTACAGTCAGTTGCAATTGCCACATAGGGACAAAAGAGAAAAGTCAGCAGGAACAAACAATTATGTAGTTAATGAACTAGAAACAAAATTGGTGGTATGGCCCTTTTAAATGCTGAAGAGGGATATGTTTTGAAGTGAGCTCACATCCACAAATACAGATTCCTGCACATGTCTGACAGGCTCAGAGAGGTGTCCAAACTGAGACGGTTCCTCTGGGTGTTATTATCTCCACACAGAGGCACACTGGCAAAATGTCTGAAAGCTGCTCCTAATCATGCTAAGTGTGACTAACCAACCCTGACCACTGCCTCCTCAGGACACACACGTACAGACGTATGGCTGTGATTATACCTTCTGAAGAATATACTGTTTTACAAGCAGCCATTTAGTCCTCTGTCACTGGTGTGATGTGTGGACCTGTTTACTCAGGTATGTATGTAGTATAGTAAAGGGCTACAGCAAGCCACATACACTGCAAGGGACATGGTTTCTGTGACGGTAAACGGCATTAAGAAGAAGAACACATGATTGGAAGCAAGAGAAGTTCTAGGACACAGAAGGACAAAGCATTTAGTATAGTTTTGTGTCATGTGCTATATACAGAGACTCAAGGTCCACTTAGTACTTTCTTGATTGATTAAAGGCCTTTTTACACTTCTATTCATTTAACACTGTTTATAACTGTGAAAAAGTGTCTGATAAGTGTCCCACTAATCTCAAGGATTCTGCTTGTAGATTTAGTTATTCAATGGCTGCAGTGTTGAGGAGACATCACAGACCACACATAACCAGAGAAAAGAACATTTCTCATACTGAGAATGAAAAGTGCTACCTAGCCAGTTAGCTTGCTAGCTACTTGTGTACAATATTCACTTTTGGATAAGTTCTGGTGTGTCTGTAAAAGTCTTCTCCAACAATTCAAGTTCTCCAAACTAAACGACAAAAGAGATTAAGTCCATGAACCTGTTCCCTTTCGACTGGGGACCTTCCTTGCATGTCATGCCCCATCCATGTCCCTTTGTTTCATGTTTATACTATCTGAAAAAGAAATGCCCAAAACATAATAATAATAAAAAAAAACACATAAGCATTTTGTGATCTGTCAACACTATCAGCAGGACAACATTGTCAGTGTCTTTGAATGTTTTTTTACAATAGGGCAACAATTCTGAGCAAATTCGATGATGTCCAACCATTTCTTCGAACGTCTGCCATTATAGATATATTTAGTGTGTGTGTGTGTGTTTGTGTGTGTGTGTGTGTGTGTGTGTGTGTGTGTGTGTGTGTGTGTGTATATATATATATACACTTGCTTATGATCGCCAAAAGGAAGACTACAATATCTATGGTACAGTAAAACATCATTTTATGTTTTTTAGATTTGAATGAACATAATACTGAGTCAGGTCTACTTTGCAGGATATGCCGTGCTTTATGCATGTAGTAAACAGTGTATATGTAAACCACAGTGTACACTGCATAATGGACTTTGTAAAAGTTTAAATCAAAAGAAAATAGAGCTCAGGCCAAATGTGGATTAAAGCTTTTAGCAAGCCCCTTCCATTCGGCCGGTCAGCCTTATCTCGGCTTTGACACAAAATGGAAGCAGCATTCAAGAAGATACACTAACTGCTAATCATGACATATATTCTCCAGCTTTAGCTCAAACCAAAACATGCTTAATGTGATATGTGATTGTATCATCAGCATCAACTCAAAAAACATGCTCTCTCTCAGACAAACAGTGATTCCATCAGGACACTGTCATCTAATATGCTGTTTCATCAGGGCCAAAAGACGGAATCATTACATAATGGTGTAATTAGTGGGGTTTGGTATAAAAACAGGCTCAGGAAAGCACAGTGCCTGATAAGATGCCAATAAAGAGGGGAGGCGCAGCATGTTAACACCAGCATTGAGGGACATAAGCCCCTTTTAGGTTTGGAAAGAGAGACTTACACTTAAACTTAAACACTTAAAGACCAGCCATCACAGCTACATCCTCTGCTGTTTTCATAAACTTGCAGCCACCCCGAGCTGTCCGTCCCCTCGCTGAGCCTGGAGCCAAGCCAGGCACAATATTGTTTCATTTCTCACAGAGGCTCCAGAGTAAAGATGCCTTTTCTCCTGCTGCCTCGCATTCAGATCTACAAACTGAGCTCTTTATCACAGCTCTATGCACTTTCAAGCAGACATAACAGCAAAAACTAGTTTCAGGTCCATGTTGGGCTTTGCCAGCCTGTTTATCTGTCATCACTGAGTACATATGCTCAAGTTAGGAGTGCCACATTTACAACCCGAGGCAGTCAACCAGCTCAGCCCATCACCTTGTTTGTAGGAGCGGTGCTGGCAACAGTTGCCAGGCTCTGTCTTTTGTTTCCTGTTCCCCCTCAGCATCCTGTTATCTGCTTTGCATGGAATAGCCTTGTCCTCAATAGTGCTGTTGTCCTGATTAAGCTCTAACCATCCAATTAGTTCTGCCTGCTCATGGGCTGAGAAACAGTTTTGGTAACACTTTACTTGAGGAGCATGGTTAGGTATTACAAACAGATTACGGATCCAGCTGAAGCACTGATAAAGCGTTCTGTCCTCTAGATACCCCGTCTGTATATATGTCCAAAGAATGTTCCTAAAACCCGAATAAAAGTCTTAATCTCAAATTTCTATATTACAAATAAAGCCTCAAAATATCCAATCGGAAAATGCTTCAAAATGCTATCAAGTTCATGATATTGTTATATTTAAAGAAAAATTGCATGTAAATGTGATCACTGCTACGGTACATATAGTGGCAAATGTACAACTTTACTACCACTCATCCCCTGTTGTGTCACTCTGCTACCTCTGCTGAAGAGTCACTAATGTAACGTTAAGCTAGCCGTTCCATTGGTTCTGATCCACTGCCTTGGCTGTCAGTGAAGGTGGGTTGTTGGCATACACCACAAGTTTTATCACATTGGCTCCCAAGATCAGCACATCCCACCTACTATTCCATGACTACTACCTGCCTACTTCCACAAGACTACCAATGTGTTGCACAGTAGTCTTCCAATAATCAAGTCCTCCAAACTAAACAATAAAAGAGATTGTTTGTCATTGCCCCCAAAAATGACCCATATGTTTCATTGTGGTGGCCTAGGGATTAAGGTGCAGACCATTAACCAGTTCCCATCTTACTGGGGACTTTTCAGTACCTGCCATATCTTTGGTCAAAGGGGAACTCCACCGATTTTATACAGTAAAACCCGAGTGTGTTGTGTTATGTGAAAAAAAGTTGTATAAAGCCTTTTGGTGTTTCCAGAGGGAGCCGTGTGAAGTCTGATAAATGTCCTCAAGTGATGTCACTTGAGTCATTGTCAGTGTCAGTTGGGACTATGAGTTTGAAAAAATCTGTGGGTGTGAAGTTCAAAGAAGTGAGCCCACCAGACCACTGTAGCCCGCTGCTCATCTCTGCTTGAGCCTACAGACTTGAGACTATATTAGCCACTGCTAGCATAACACAAGCGAAATGCCGACCAGACTGTCAGTGGTCGAGTTGCATTGTGGGTAATGTAGGCACCAGATGTGAACAAGGTTAAATATTTTCTTAACATTTGGTTAGTATTAAAACAAAAAAAATAAAATAAAACTACATTGTCAGGTTTAGGGAAAAATTGCAGTTATGCTTAAAATAAACCATGACTGGTAGGAGATACTGCTGTCATAGCCATATTTTGTGATGGGTAGGGCTGCAACAACGAATCGATAAAATCAATAAAATTCGATTACAAAAAGCGATGGCAACGAATGTCCTTATCGATTCATTGGGTCTGTGTCGTTACACGCTGTGTCGCAGAGCTGGCTACGTCACTTAAAAATTACTCGAAAAATGGCAGAGATGGAGAAAACAAAAATCTTCAACAGCGTGGGAGCACTTTACTTTAAATAACAGTAAAAAGTGTGTAACCTGCAAACTCTGTAAAAATGAAATTCCATGGCACGGGAGCACCACGGTCATGTTAGCAT
>JAVQJL010043036.1:0-25644 GCA_036024295.1 Nannoperca obscura
GACATATACAGACGACACAGTCTGTCGACACACGCAGACGACACGGTCTGTCGACATATACAGACGACACAGTCAGTCGACACATACAGACGACAGGATCTGTCAACATATACAGACGACACAGTCAGAGGAAACATCAGAAAGACATGCAGGACAGCACAGTGCGATGACAAAGAGCAGAACAAAAAGTTGAAAGACACAGACAAAGGCTTTGCCGTATGTTCAGTGGACATAGACAGTGCACATGTGAACATATTTTTGGCACAAATGGAACCCCATACTTATCTGCTGGGAAACCTTGGGTCCTGTCATTCATGTGGATGTTACTTTGATCTAAACATTACTGCAGCTCAGGTAGGCCTACACCCCCTTCGTGGAAACGGTATTCCCTAATGGCAGTGGCCTCTTCCAGCAGGATAACGCGCCCTGCCACGCTGCAAAAAGCAGGTTCAGGAATGGTTTGGGGAACACGGGGACGAGATCAAGGTGTTGACTTGGCCTCCAGATTCCTCAGATCTCAGTCGAATCGAGCATCTGTGGGATGTCCTGGTCAAACAAGCCCGATCCATAGAGATCCCGCCTGTTTTGGTGGCGAAAGGGGGATCTACACAACACTAGGCAGGTGGTCATAATGTTATACAGGATCGGTGTATATTTATTGTGTGTGAATGTATTGCCCTGTATAATATACACGTATGTGATGAGTGCAAGTGTGCATGTATTCTTTGAGACAGGAACTAAGTAGAAAGTGTTAGCACCGCAGAGAGCAGGGCATGCACACCTGAAGATGAATTGACCAAAACCAACTTTTTGTATATTTTATAATATTTGATACATGTTGCCTATTTCAATACTATAATAAAACACTTATGACATGTTCTGAGTTTTGGGATAAAGTCACCCTGCATGTACAGTATGAGTGTGTATTGATCTTCTCATCTAACTATTGGCCAGTAAAACAAATAAACATATGTCCCAAACTGCTGAACTGTTCCTTTATCCCTTTTAATAAAGGATGGAGAAACATTAAATGGGGCTGGCGGGTGGTCCATGACAGCTTATAGGTGTTGATATGTAGCAATGCATTCACACTGTCTGTTGTGCAATATTGCATCTTTTATTTCTTTTATTTACCAGGTGGCGGGGTTGGTGGTGGGCCTGAGTGGAGCCTACCTGCTGATGAAATACGAACAGAGCAGCTTATTTTTCTCTGACACCTACTTCACCCTGCCAGGTGTGTTCGCTCTCGCCAGCGCTGTGGTCCTCGTGGCCAGCGGGTGCCTCGGCACCTGGCTGAGCCTCAGGGAGTCCACCTTTCTGCAGGGGCTGGTAAGGTTGTGTGTGTAAATGTAGGGATCTGTCTGCATCAACAGCGTTGTGTCTGTGCGTAATAAAGTGTTTTCTTCTCCAGTTTGTTTACCTGCTAGTTTTGGTCTTTTGTCTGCAAAGTACGGCTTCAGCGTTGGCTTATTTCCACTCTACGAAGGTGAGTCGCACAAACATTCACGTGCACTCAGCAGATGACACTGCAGATTACTCTGGAAAGAAATTGCATGTTTATGTTCTTTTTGCGTGCTTCCTTTTTGTTTAGCTGGATTCAGATATAGCTCCTCTCACTGGGGTGTTTCAGAACTACACCGGCAGCAGCCAGGACCCCAACTCTCGAGCTGTGGATGTTACACAAGAAGAGGTGTGTGTTCACTCTTAACTCCTGTGAAATGGGTCATATAGACATCCACATACCCCAAGAATGTTTCTAGCAGGTCTGCAAAATATATAAAAATTATATAAAAAGTCTACAACTATAAAATGAATGCAAAGCAGCAGCATATTCCTGAATATATTGCTATATTGGTATTATACAAATATAGGCAATAAATTGCTTTAGCAAAAGACTGCAAGTAGCAGGCACATGAAAACAGGCAGCAGCAACAGCGGAGTGTTGAAACCAGTGTTCAAGCACTTTGGGTTGTCGTATTTTTCCATTAAGAGGATATTTAGGCTTAAGTCTGATATGTTTGGAAGCAATTTGTCTTGTTTAATATGTGTCTTAAGATAAACTCAGATGTGAAAGTTGGCCGTCATTGCTCAACCTCATTTAGACAATAATATTTTTTCTTTTTGGTTCCTGTTAGTTGCAGTGTTGTGGTATCCATGACTACAGGGACTGGCTGGAAACCTCCTGGTTTAACCGTACAGGAGGGCTCCTGGTTCCTCGCAGCTGCTGCAACACCACTTTCCCCTCCTGCAATGGCACTGTGGACCAGCCATGGCAGCTTTACCCACAGGTAGATAAGTGAATCCAAGTATATTCAAAACTCATAAACATGAAACTGCTCCAGCGTGAATGTCTGATTGGACCCCTCTGTCTCTCTGTCTTTCTTTCTCTTCTCTCTCTTTCAGGGTTGCCAGGTGAAGGTGGAGATGGCCTTACAGTTTGTGCTGAGATTTATTGTCTGGGGCTCCCTGGTGATTTTTGTGGTGGAGGTGCGAAATACTTTTTGGATACACTTGTTACAAAATGCACCCTGATTTCATTACTTTAGATCAGTGGTTCCTTAAAACTGCATTAATTGATTTTTTATTTTTATTTGGGCAACCTATACATGTATACACAACATTGACATATTATCACCTTATGAAGTATGGTAGCAAACAGTGGCCAGGATATACAGAGAAACATTAGCATTCAGTTGTCATGTTTCATTCAATGTGTAAAGTTTCAGAAGTTCATTATTAAGCATTGTTTAATTTTAAGTTAACCAGAATCCTCCTCTCCTTTCTTCCCTCTTATCATGCAGGTTGTTTTGTATCTGACGGCTGTACAGCTGATGAAGGACCCACCATTGATGGAATATCAAGTACTGGACAAACACTAAAGACACCGTGACAGCATTTTACTTTGCACAGACACTATAATACTACATAGTGTGTCACATTATATTGTGTAAATGCATATCAAAGTATTATTGAGTATGTTCTTCGAATAAGCTGCAGACACTTTCGCTATAGCTGATTATTGCAGGTTTACTCCAGTGCACTACAAAACATGGAACATAAAAGTGGTGAAAAGTATTTTCTTTAATGCAGTTGTATTGTTAATTATTGGTATTTCTGACCCCAAAAAGATGACAGTGGTTTACTAACTATACTGTTGCACCAATCAGTCTGTGTGTTTGTATGATACTGCTGAGTGGTGATGAAAGGGAAAAGAATTCTTAGTGATGCATGACATCCTCTGATTAGGGAATATGAGTTGTTGCCATCAGGTTGAAGGTATAGGCATTTTCTTTGGCTGAATATTTTTCACACCATCCAGTATAGCTCTGTTATCATGATATGTGATATGATGGTTCATAATTGTGTTACCCTTGAGATTATTATTGGATACGGTGCACTTTGTTTTTACTGTCTCTATGTGTAAATTGTTGTTGTATTTGCTTGAGATTGCCACACACAAAGAATTCATTTCTGAAGGGACAATCAACTAAACCTTGCTTGCGCGGTGCTGTTGATTACATTTCAACTAATTAATTAAAGTACTCCTAAAATACCTAATGATAATTGTGGAATCAATATATTTTAACCCAATATGTGAAAAAGTAAATGTAACCCTTCCCTTTGTCACAAACCCGCACATTTGATTAAAGTGAAAAATACATAAATTCACATTAAAATGGTTATAATAGCAAATAAGGAAAAATGTTATGTTTTATATGCTACATGGACTGTGCATGAATAAATATGTATTTATTTTGTTTTTCCAAAAAGTTATTCATGGGAAAAGACAAGTACAGTAGTAAGACTTTTATTTTTTGGGGGTCAATTTATAAACAATTCTCATAAACTTTGTTAAAGTCATGAAGTATCAAGGTGATAAAAACAATGTAACGTAGTTCAAAGTATATCTGATGTCCCTGTTACTGCATGGTTTATTCCAATGAATCATTATTAATATCCCCAATAAAATGCTCATAGAGCTAACATTGTCTCCATAAGATTATAATTCTTTACAAACTTAAAAGTATCTGTGCAATTGCATTTAATAGCATATTCTTTAACATGGATCGGAACCCTAGATGTCTGAAGGAACTCTAATTATGTGCCAAAAAAAAACACCATTTAGCTCAATGTGTATTAGAGCATGTTGACCGTGGACGTTGACCACGCTGTCTCCCCTGCAGAGGCGTGGCTGGGCGCGAGTGGGCGTGGTGGGATTCGTCACGTAGCTTCTTCCTCGGCTTCTTCGCTGCGTGAGGCCGACTTGGAGGGAAGTGAACGTCGCTAAGAAAGGAAAAATATAAGAGAAACGAGCAGAAACAGCAACTATCTCCTAAAAGCTGGTAAGGTTGAACATTTTCGCATATGTTTCCCGAAGACCCGCAGTTGTATACTTTGTTATTTCGGTGTTTGTACGTTTGTCAAATGCGAATGACTGCCATGCAGTTCTCGCGGCCCTTGGAAGCCGTTCGTTAGCTAGCGGTGGCTAACGTTAGCCTCCGTGGCCTGTTAGCAGGCCGCTGTGGTTTAGGCGCGGGGACGGACATGCATCGACCCGACGCTCTTCAAAATACGGGCACGGTGCTTTACGTTAGTTAGCCGGCAAGATACCGCCACGTAATCTGTCCCCTTAATGTAATACGAGGGGTTGTGGTGTCTGTATGCAATGAAGTTCAGAATAGTAACCCTGTGCCTTGTTTTTGTCGAGCCTGGTTGGACGTATCTTTACCCCTTGATCCAGAGAAGAGGGTGGGCATGCAGCTGGCTAGCTAGTAACGCTCGTCAGGCCTCCGCACGTTTCAGCCTTAGAGATCAACTCGTGCATTGAAGTACTGGTGACCCGTGGTTTAAAAACACAAATGCACCATTAAAACGGAGTATGTGGTTGCAGAGGACAATATCAGACTGTTTCTGTAGTCATTTCAATATTAGCTATCACTGCTGGCCAAATCCGTGACATTAACCTAAGGGCAATGTCGCCCTTTTTTTTTTGCATTGCATAATATTGGAGGAATATCGGTTGCTTTTCTGACAGCTCATTGATTTCTGATTTTTATTTTAACCCCTGTTGTTGTTGTTGTTGTTGTGAGGATCTTTCATTTTTTCTTGACAATCAATGTTTTGTTTCATGGCGAAGTTCCCATCCTTCATATTCACCATCACACTGTGGCCATGTCAACAACAATAATAAGCTCTTTTTTTGAATTTGGTAAACTGTACACAGCAAATACTAATATGTACGTATCCTGCTTTTGGTTGATAAGTGCATATTTTCTTAATGTCCTTATCCTTTAATGTTCTTCAGACAGCAAGCTTGTTTGTTTTTCTCACTGCAACATTGACCAACTTGTTTGATTTTTGTCTTATCCCCCCACCCACACAGCCTCAGGAGCAGTGCAGTGTCTTCATGGCAGTTCGTCGAGGACACATTAAGTACTTGAAAGTGAGTATGAGAACTCACGCTCCCACTTCCAACAGTGCCACAGCCTGTGACCTTATCAACTGAATGTTTTCAGTTCGATCAGATTGTTTAGACGTTGAGGTGGTTGACAAAGAACTGAAGGCTTAATTCCTATTATATGGTATCCATCACACGCTTATGTTAAGACATTTGGCTTCAACAAATGTTCACACACTATAAAGTGCCACTTCGTGCTGAGAAGTGGGCACAGCCTTGTTATAAATGTGTGGAAAAGATGCCACGAATGCACAGTGATCTGTTATTTTGATGGAGATAATTATTTAATATGCTTTCAAAGTGAGGCGGCATTAACAGAAATAAAAAAAAAACATACACTCGTGACAACTCCCACCGGCTATGCCCATGTTTACTGGTTTGATACAGGACTCTCATTCATCCTCTCAGGCGGTGTCTCTAACCCACCAGAATACACAATCGCAACCCTTCTCTTACATGAATGGACCTCTGTCAGGTTGACCGCTGGACTGGTTCCCCTTTCAGGCCTAATCCCATTTCAGCCACCAGCAAATGTGTCAACCAGAACACTATTAGAAGAAGTATTTTGAAGCCAGGCTCTATTCTTGTTGTGGGCACTTAACATTGTTAACTAAACTAATCTCAGACCCCTTAGTCTGATTGTCAGAGTACACTGCAGTCGGACATGTGATCTGGGGTTAAAAGAATTGGTTACATACTCTGCAAATGTATAGTGTGTTTGTGGCCTTTTTATATTGTATTACATTCCATTGTTTTAAATTTGAAGTTGGCTTCGTTTAAACCACCACATTGAGACCAATTTGTAGCCTAAATCCAGTCACATGCTCACTTGGCCATGAACCTTTTAATCCCTGGTTTTTGTTGCATTCAAACTGTAATTACACTGCATGGGCACTCTCTTTTCCCATTTTCCACTAAAAGTGCCAGGAACTATGGAACCAGACGAACTGAACTAGGAACTAAAAGCTCCCTTTTTAGTGGCAGCACAATATTCAAAATTTTCAAACACGAGGAAACTACAACACAGAGCCATCCTTTTGTTTGTATTTTATATGGCGTGGCTCTGGTGTTTGAGTTGGATGTAATGAATGAATGAATAGTAGACATTCGGAGGTGTAAAAGGATACTGAACTACAAAACATCTGTCTCCAAACTTTCTTATTTGTTGCAGCTTTCGAAAGTAACGGTCATGAATCATCATCGTCATGAAAGTTTAAGTTTTCTTGTACCCGTCTTTGTTCTCTCATCACAGCGCTCTCTCGTTCACAGCCCATTCACGCATGCACACACCCTTCCTTATTCTTTGCCCTTTTTCTTTTGAAAAAGAGCCCCAGCCCCAACAAAATATTACTTTTGTTTTAAACATTAATAAGCAGGAAATGTCCACACCTTTTTATGAATGAAGTGGATTGTTGTTATCTGGGTTGACCAATTAGCTGCAGTCGCCCCCACAAACTCCCAGATCATTTCAAAGTACTACCGCTGGAGACAAAAAAAACAAAACTAAATTTAGTCCCTGGTTCCTTCGGTTGCCTTATAATTCCATGTGGTTCATGTATTTGCTTTAATGCCTGAGAGATTAACTGCAAACAGACATGTCTTTTTTTAAATAATTTTTTTAAAGAGTAGAGGTGGTGAAAAAACACTTTCAAATGTAATGTTGAGCAGTGGTCTGCCTGTTTGTTATTGTACCAGCTGTGTGCTCTAGTTCATGTGTTAATGTATCCAAGCCAGTGATGTAACAGGGGTTGTTTGAGGTAGCAGGGAAGAGGCGAGGTCAGTGAAGCCCGAGGAGTATAAATTATTGGAAGTCTATGGGACACTGATTGTTTTAATCTATTTTGACTCTGTGCTGCTGGCCACTGAACAGCTGACCGTACTGTTAATTTGAAAGTAATGTGTTTGAATTGATTCCTTTAGCGTCTGTTCTTTTTTTATTATTATTCTGTCTTGGTGTCGAGTGGACAGCCTTTAGTAACATATTTGTGTTTTTAGATAATCAATCTGTTTGTACAGCAACATATTTTAAGACCTCTGTCGGGCTGCAACTAATGATTACTTTAATTATATTAATTTGCCGAATGGTTTTATTAATTAAATGATTAACTGTTTTATCTATAAAATGTTATAAAATAGCGAAAACTGCTCCTTGTTTATAGATTCCCAGAGTCAAAGGTGATTGTATTCGAATGGCTTGTTTTATTCCACCAGCAGTCAAAAATCCAAAGCAGTAACGCAATGCTTAACAATCGCAACACATATCGAAGAATATCGTCCTAGCCATACTACACAGTACCAGTCAAAAGTTTAAACTCACTTTTCCGTTCAAGTGAATATAAAGAGAAAATGTCTAACCATCAAATTTTAGTAGCTGCGAGTAACTATTTGGCATTTCTGCTTGAAAACTTAGCTGACTTAGCTATGTAGCTAATCGTTCTGCGTACCCCCCCCCCCCGTGTGCTTACTTTCCTGTTGCGTTTTGTTGGCCCACCAGGCCGACCTGCAGGAGGTGTATGACATGTCTAACGGTTACGAAGACCACATGGGAGGGGACGAGGGGAAGGACGCCAAGACCAACCTGATAGTGAACTACCTGCCTCAGAGCATGACGCAGGATGAGCTGCGGAGCCTCTTCAGCAGCATCGGAGAGGTGGAGTCTGCCAAGCTGATTCGAGACAAAGTCGCAGGTATGCTCCACTCTGAAGCGATAAGACCTGTGACAGACCAGATGGACGCTTAAACGCGTGCTTATTTTAAATGGCAAAGGATTTGTGTTCCAGTCTTAACACAGATTGAATATATCGGTGGTGGTTCAGCGTTATGACTTGGAGAATAGTTTGGCCTCGCTCATTTTCAAATGACCTTGTCTTTATTGGCAGGATATCCACTATAGTCCTGTTTTCTGGCTCCTTTGTCCTCAGTGATTTTTTTTATTTTTTTTATTTTTATAATGTAATCTTTATTTAAAATATCCCAAATTGATTTCCTGCTTGAGTTAATAAGTTTTTCACCACCACAAAGTTTTTATTTATTCCAGCCAGTCCAACGCTGTTTAACTGTAGACAGTTTCTTTGTTTGTTTAGACTAGCATGCAATGTTAAGATTTGTTTTTATTTTTAAATATTTATTTGTTTGCAGATTTTTTTTAACTATACAACGTTTTTTTTGTTTTATTTTATTGTTTTCCTTTTTTTTTCTCTAGGCCACAGTTTAGGGTACGGATTTGTTAACTATCTTAACCCTAGTGATGCAGACAGAGCTATCAGTACACTGAATGGACTAAGGCTACAGTCCAAAACTATCAAGGTAACGTGCAATAAGGTGTTCTACAATTCTCAAACCAAAGATGTCATGTCATATAACTCTCCTGTGGCTCCTGTGCTGTCCGCTAACTAGCTAGTACATGTCAGCCAGAGGAAGTGATACTGCTTATATTCACTTACTGCCATATCTGACATGTCGGTTGAGCAGACTTTAATTTTACTTATTTAATTTGACACATTTTGTCAAATTCAATGTATTTCATGTATTTAATTCTTTTAAAAGTACCTTTTCGATCAATTTCATTTCTTTGTTTATTTTTTGTTGCTGTAGTCGTCGTCTTTTTTCTTTTTTTGCTTCTGACTCCACTCATTTTTGCTCATACCGAAGACTTAATTCCTAAAACCACTTAGGTGACAGTTTGCTTATAGATAATAATACAGATCGTTTAATTTCATTTTCTCTTATAGAGTCCAAAAGTGTTGTTTTTGATAGACTTTTCAGATGAATTAGTTGTTGTAACGGTTGAAGCACCTGATATAATTGCCAAAAATAGCTAAAACGTCAACTGTTTGACAGATTAAAGTACATTTTTTTTGTTACTTTTGTTTTGTACGTGTTTATCAGTAGAGTTTTAATCAGGCAACTGTTGCTTACTGTTGCCAGGTTTCATACGCACGGCCCAGCTCTGACACAATAAAGGATGCCAACCTATATATCAGTGGCCTGCCAAAGTCCATGACCCAGAAGGACGTGGAGGACATGTTTTCACGTTATGGACACATCATTAACTCCCGAGTACTTGTTGATCAAGCTACAGGTACGACAGGTGAATGACTTCCTTACCTTCAGAAATGATCTTCAGTAACAGATGGCGCCCTTGTTTGGGGTAAAAAGCACCAGTTACGGGGCTTGTATGCGAATAGGCTGTCAACATCTGCCCTCTCATACCCAGGCGGGTCCCGCGGGGTGGCTTTCATCCGGTTTGACAAGCGAGCTGAGGCGGAGGAAGCCGTCAAGAACCTGAATGGCCAAAAACCACCCGGATCCGCCGAGCCGATCACCGTGAAATTTGCTGCCAACCCAAACCAGGCCAAGAACACGCAGCTCATCTCTCAGCTCTACCACAACCAGTCCCGGCGGTTCGGGGGCCCCTTACACCACCAGGCACAGCGGTTTAGGTGAGACACAGGGAGCAGGACTTCTAGTCTTGTGATAATTAAGGCAACATTTATCTATAAATATTCTGCAAAAATAACACTAAGAAACATAGGTTATCTCAGAAAAACAGCAAACGTGAGTCAAATCCAAAACGTGAAGAAGCCTATGTTGCACTGTATGTATATTCTATTATATTATAGCAGGGGAGACCTGTTCAGTTTGTGTGCCAAAACTCTGGCAGACTAATGAACATTTGTGGACAGAAACACGCAGTTTGTGTTCTTGATTATGGCATTTATTATATAGCATAGTATGACTTGAACATGGCTTAATTGTTGTTTTAAAAATACAATAAAAGTATGAAAGGGGGCTTAACAGAAAATGTTCCGAAACCAGTGGTTGAAACCATTATTAAATGTATCAGAAAGTACAGCCATGTATGGCTTCTTTATAAGTAAAAATATCTCACATTTTCTAATTTCTAATTCATTGTCTTCTCTAACAGTAAACAAAATGTCTTTGTCTGTTGTTTGGACAAAACCTTTTGAATATGTCAACTTGACATTTTGTTGACCAAACAATTAATCAAGTAAATCCACAGATTAACCGATAATGAAAGTTAATAATTAGCTGCAGCCCTAAAATCAACAGGTCGTTATATTATTAAAGAAACTCGTGGGCTCACTTTGGTTTCAGTGTTATTTATACATTCCTAAATAAAGGACCAAATGTTCTCGTTTCCAGGTTCTCCCCCATGGGTGTTGATCACATGGGTGGCATGGGAGGCGTCAGTGTCCCCGGGAACGCCACCTCCGGCTGGTGCATCTTCATCTACAACCTGGGCCAGGACGCCGACGAGAGCATCCTCTGGCAGATGTTCGGCCCCTTCGGCGCGGTCACCAACGTCAAGGTGATCCGCGACTTCAACACCAACAAGTGCAAGGGCTTCGGCTTCGTTACCATGACCAACTACGAGGAGGCGGCTATGGCCATCGCCAGCCTGAACGGCTACCGGCTCGGAGACAAGATGCTGCAAGTGTCCTTTAAGACCAGCAAGGGCCACAAGTAGAGCCGGACAATCGGGTGTAGAGGAGAGATTGAAATGACCTGCGGCGGGCTTTTTATTGCGGAGAGCAGAAGTATGCGTTTGCAAAGTCTGACATCTGTTTGGGTTTTAGTGTATTCAGAGTTAAACGAGATGTTCACTCTTCTGCACCTTTGTACTTGTCTAAAAGAGTGTATTTGTTTTGTTTTTCATCTTTATACTCATGCTTGTGGCTTGAGGACACTCGGTAGTTTTAATTTTTAGGGAGGGGATGGAGAGGGCAAAATCCCATGATACCCCCAAGATAACTTTTTTTGAAAATTATCTAAAAAAAGCTAAAATACCGTCTATGTGTTGCATGTATAACTGTGGGGACTAGATAAAGAAGGGAGGCAAGTGGTTCTTAGCAGTGCACTGAAAATCCGGAGCGCGAGAGAAAAGCCCTGCCAATTGTTCTCCCAAGTGTCCAGATTTTAGCGGATGATTTAGTGTGAAGAAGGCGAAGAACAACGTTTTTGCCCGTAGCCGGTGGTTTTTCATAATTTCTTTTTTTGGAAAAGCAGCGCTCTTGTTCTGGGTCCTCGTCATAAGTAGAAATAGATGCCTTAAATGATCATCCAGTGGACACGTAGACTTACAATACCACTCACTCACTCACTGTCTCGAGTCAATCTAAGAGCAGAGCACTTTTAACCAATCTGTTTAAGGTTACTATGGATATCAGTCTTTTCGATGTAAACCTCTGACCTTTGCTCACCCTCGCACCAGGTTAACACTTCAGAACAGGACGAGCTCTGGAGGCAAACGATTTTGTTTTGTTTGTCCCTGTGTAAAGCGTCTTTTTCTTTTCTTTTTTTTTTTCTTTTCTTATTACAAGTTGTATTTCAGGAGAGTCCTGGTGATTATGAACCCCCAGTCAATGAGTAGGGAATTGAGATGGACCAAAGGCAGGGAGAGATTTGAACCTGTAACGCAGGAGTTCTCTGAGCAGATTTTCACAAGGTAAATTTACACACTTTTTGTTTTATTTTTTTGAAGAGGTACTAAGGTTATATCTGACGCTGACTGAGAGCAACATCACTTTTGGCTCAGTTTGCCGTTTTGAGTTGATTTTTCTTTTTCTTTGTAAGGTTTTTTGTTTTTTTTCTTTCTAAAGGTATAGATTATTATTATTTGTTAAACTGTAAGTTACAAACTTGTTTTAACGAGTGTTTATCTCGTTGGAGAGAAATGAATGGCCTTTTGTTAATGATTTCAGTTTAGATTTGCTTTCTTTTCTTTTTTTGTTTTGATTGTTTCACTTTGAGCATAAACCATTAAATTTTATTTCTTTTTGCTGAAAGTTTTGTTTGGTTTGTTTTCTTTTTTTGATTTACCTTTTTTCTTTTCTTTTTTTTATAAAAGATTTTGGTTTGGAGTTTTGTTCTATTATTTTTCTAGCAGCAAATCTGCAGTGGCTCTAAAACATCCCCGGCCAAGCAACAGCAAGCTGTTACAAAAGGTGGTTCTACTTTAAACGTACGAAACGGGCTTAAATTAACAAATGGACCAATGTTAGTTGAGATATTTATCCTGTACACAGACACTTGAAGGAATGCGATTGTCCTGCAAACATTTCATGAAGCTAATTTCAAAGATGGCCTGAGTTTGAACCACTGAAGAGAAACACAATTAGCCAGTTGAAGCTGTACTTTGGCACTTTGGGTACAGTCGTCTGTTTCAGCAGTTGTGAGGTGAATGTCAGGCTTATTTATTATTATATCTGGCCAAGTAATTCTGCTTTTTGGTACCAGGCTGTGTTTTAGGAGGGCGATTTTTACATTTAGAGGAAATTTAGATTTGTCGCCTTGAGTGTAGTTATCTAATGCGAAGCCAGATTTGTTGTATTTGATATTTGAACACAGCAAATAAGTATATTTTACAATTCACTTGAAGATTCAGGCCTTTACACCCCCAAAACCCATTGCTCCGATCTTTATCTAATCGAGGCTTTAGCTTTAACTTGTACCATCCATTTGGAAAAGAGAATTGGCATTCCACAGCTCATCTTATTACAGTGATGACTCTGGTAAATGTTCTTGTTCTCCAAGGTGGTTGAGAGGTGGAGTTTTAGCTTCGGTACTGTAACTGACCACACATTTAACAGACGAACCACTTGGTGATGAGTTACAAGTAGCAAATGTTTCCTGGTAACAGTACCTGCTGATACTTTTTAGGATTCGCTTTTAAAAAATTGTCCCCCTCCCCACCAGCAATAATCCCTCTGGCGCTTCATTAAACGCCTCTTTAATCTGTGTGCCCCCTCTAAAATGAATATACCCAGCACACGCTTCAGTTTTTGATCTTAAAAGTGCTTTTTGATTCAGTATTTCCATGTTATTTCTGTGTCCCGATCCTTAACTTTGTGCAATATTTCATGACTTGCTCAAAGCAAGGTAGTAGAAATTTGTTGTGATCTTGGACTGTCATCTATTATTTTTATAATTTCTCTTTTTCTACTGACGTTCTGTGTTACTGCTTAGTTTTCTCAGCAGTCTAGTTGGAATTGCATGAAAGATGCAAGTGAATTTGTTTTAGGGGCAGTTACAATAAACTGCATTCCGCCTTAATTTATAAGTGGAGATGGTGTATTTGACATCAGGAGGCGCAAATATTTATTTGACAATGTATGCGGTCATACTTGTTACTTATTGGAGTGTTTTTAATGATTTTTTTTGTTTTCTTGGTTTTGAAGGACACTAAGTTGAAGCCCGTTAAATGTCTTCTAACATTGGATCATTTCAATAAAAATGGGGCTTTTCAAAATTGAAACAATGAAATGTCTCTTCAGAAGCTTCTTGTGGATTTGTGGAAGTGATTTTCTGGACAAAAGCACCCATGAATGCACAGTTTGACTTTCATATCAATGTTTTTCATGTTACCTAAGTGTAGCGTTTTTATTAGAGGACTATATTGCCTTTATTTATTTTTTTTACTAATCAGCATTCGTGTTGTGCTTATGAAAAGGTAGATGATTTATCTTTAACGTCACCGGCCTTCGGCTGATCACATGGCCCAGTTATTACCCACGGAGATCAGATGGGTGAGACACGTCTGCGTAAACGGTTTATATGGACTGTAACACCAACTCAGATCAACACACTTTTCTGCAGCACGACTGGCTGTGGGTGTATTTACTTTCAACAACAATTATAATTTAGTAAGTCCAAATATCAATGTTGGTGTGATTGTTTTTCTATAATATGGCCCAGTCTTGGTTTCTTTCTTTGCCCCAGTAGATTTGAGTAAGTTCTAAAAACATTGGTGTCAGGCTGGTCTTTAATATATTTACTGCCACAGCAACAGAAAGTAGTTGATCGGTCAAAATTGATAAAGTAACTTAATACAGTTTTTTTTCTTTTAACCAAATCAAAAGTCTTCTTAATTTTTCCTTGTACCCCCCGGTAGAAGAATTGCATGGGATTGCATACCTGGTTGATTTTAACGGAGCCTAATAAAGTTTCTAAAAACATTTTTGCAGAATAAAATGAAAAACACTAACTTGACCGGAATGCAGCAGGTTTTTATTAGAAAACATTAACACAAAATTAAAAGCATGGGTATAAAAGCACAAATAATCTAATTAGCATGATTTAATATTCATATTTATATTGCTTCAATGTCTATTCATAAATGCATTGTCTAACAGGTAAAGGTTCACTTCAAAGTGCATTTGCTCCATGTCTGTCAGTTTCTGTTTACTTTCAAGTCTTTCAAGTTCTCAGAATCAGTCATTACTGTCAAAACTGAGATCATGTTAAGGCAACTCAAAGCCCTGACTGAAGTCTAAACCTGCAATTAAACTTCATTAGGACAGCGCTGAACTCTAATCCATCTAACGCATGTCAGTGCAACACATTTTTGTTTGAGTGTCTGTTTAAGATTTAGGTTACATGTGAAACTTGGTGCATTTCCCCACAACTCCTGTTTAAACTGAACAGACATACAGTACATCAAGTAATGAAGGATTCTGTTTTCAGCATGGCACAGGCAAAATCCATTTAAGCCGCTAAACCCTGACACCACAATGTACTCGATCGTAGGTCTCATTTAGGACGGAAACCTAGCAGGATTTGAACCAAACTGGATTTTTCCGGGGCCTCAGATGATGATCCCTTCGGTCCAGAGAGGTGAATCTATGTGCTGTAGAAGGCATAATCCCTTTCTGTCCATCCCGTTAAAGTGTCTCAGACTTGGCAGAGGTTGTAGGAGGCCACAGGTTTCTCCAGCACGTTGTCTCCGTCCACCTCAAAAACGTAATCGCAACGGTGTGCGATCAAAGGAGCATCAGACATGGCCACGCTCTGATTACCAAAGGAGATGACGGTGTCTCTCTGTAGAGAAGAAGTCACCAACAGTATATTTGGTTAAGATAGTAAAAGTAGTTATCAAAGGTCAGAAGGTCTTTAAAGTGTTTAACAGGGTTAAACAATCTTGAAGTCTTGTTTTACCAAAATGTATCTTTGGTAGTTGCTTAATATTGAATGTTATGGAGAAAGATTTCAGGTGTTTTAAATTCTCACACATGAACAAATAGAAACTGTCCTACTTACCCGTTGGGGGCCACCTCCATTACTGGCAGCAGCAGTGGCACTGGCTGCTGCAGCAGAAGCTGCTTTCTCAAAGTCCTTCTTACATAAATGAGCCATAATCCCGGCAGCCAAGGCATCACCGAGAACGTTGATCATCGTGCGGAACCGATCACTGAGAATGAGACGGAAAAAGATTATTGGCACATTGCCCCAACAGTCCCTATAAGACACACTGATGCTCCATATAGTATGATCATTTTTGTGGGACTCACAGAACCCAGTCGATGGCCACAATCAGCGAGATGTCAGCAGGCGGTAACCCAACAGAGGTCAGGACAATCACCATGGTAACCAGACCCGCTTGAGGTATCCCAGCTGCCCCGATGCTGGCTGCTGTTGCCGTTATACTGATGAGACAAGAGCTGGGATGTTAGAGATATAACATAAATCCAAACGTATCACGGCATGATAATGAGCTCTGTGTTTATTCTCACCTAATAGTGACCAGCTGGCCAAAGTCCAAGTCATACTCATTGACCTGAGCGATAAAGATGGCCGCCACCGCCTCGTACAGGGCTGTCCCATCCATGTTGATGGTGGCTCCCACTGGCAGCACGAAGCGGGCGATCTGCCGGTCCACCCCGCAGTTCTCCAGGAGACACTTCATGGTGATTGGCAATGTGGCTGAGCTGCAGAGGAAATGATAAAGTCAGGAAACTCAACAGGCTTCAGTCCCAAATATGATCCATTAGAACTGGTAGGATGTCCTTACAGTACGTATTTTTAAGATTTAAAAAAAAAAAGGGAGAGATCTATGTCACTGGACTACATCTACCTGGCTGAGACTACAAAAGAAAACTCTGCTCTTACCTGGATGATGTCGCCAGTGCAATGACAAGAGCCTGCAGCAGCCCTCTGATGAACGGGAAGGGGTTTTTGCGAGTGAAGAAGTAGTAGAAGAGAGGAAGCAGGATGAGGCCGTGCACAAACAAACCAGACAGGACCGTGATGAAGTACATGCCCAGCTTCTCTCCCAGGTGGGCCGGGTCGTGCATATCCACGATCTTCCCTGCCACAAGGAACACAATGCCGAAGGGGAAGTACCTGCATGGAGGGGAGGAGAGAGGATCGGGATCACGGATGTTGTTTTGAAAGCGTTGATCTCGCGCCGAGCAGGCGTATGTATGTACACAACAAACAAACAAACAGTGTCAGTGGTCTTCACTTTCTCTTAATCTGAAAAGAGCAATCTCAGGAGGAAGTGAGCTGCATCAGGGTCAAACCCGGAGCTTTACTACAACATCAAAGATTTTGAGTTATTAGTCTGTAATGCATTGGATTTATGCACTCACTATATGGCCAAGAAGTATTTAGACCCTGTTCACATTTGTAGAGTTTTGGTCTGGAGCTTATCTTTCATTGTTTGGTTTCAGCCCTTTAATGCCGATTAAAGAAAATGTTAATGCTACAGCAGTATTTGTGCCTCCAATATTATATTATATTATATTGTTATACTTTGCACAGCCCACCTACACATTCAACCAGTATTTATTATATTTATAATTATTTTGTTTTTGAATTTGTATCCCTTATATTAACCTTTTCAGCACAGCTTCAAGATTGTACCACCCTGCACATTGTATGAACATGTAACAAGACCTTTGAATCTTGAGATTTTATTACAGTTTTTTTAATGAAGGCTCTTCCCTCTATTAACTTGGCAATGCCCCTGTGCACCAAGCCAACCAAGAAAGGTTATCCGAGTTTGGTGTGGAAGAACTTGACTGGCCTGACCGCAACCCCATCCCAATACCTTTGGGATTATCTGGAGTGGCGACTTATCCGGTCTTATAGACCAGCATCACTGTTGGACCTCACCGATGCCCTTGTGGCTCCATGTGCAATCTGCAATCCCCTTGCGGAGGCTGTTACAGCAGCAGCTTAATGCCCATGACTTTGGAATGAGATGTTCAAAAATCACATGTGGGTGTGATGTTGCGTCGGCCACAGTGTTTCCTTTAGTGTCCGTCCCAACCGATTGTATTTGTACATCAAAGTGCCTCTTTGCTCCATTTACACAAATTTAATCCCAACAGTCGGTTCACCAGCTCCCACGAGAAGCAGCAAGGACACTTCAGACACTCTTCCCCGAGTCTCTGTGTGAGATTTATTTTTAGAAATAATCTGGCTCTGTGTGTAGTCTGTCCAGCGTGACACAATATGTCTATTTGTGTGTGTGAGAGAGTGCATTCTTACCACATAGCGGCGTTAATGATCTTCATGACGCACTCGTTGATGCACTGGCACACGTTGACCAGCGGTGCTCCACGTTCTCCCATCTTCCCGAGCAGCAGACCTGAGAACAGACAGTAGATTCACATGTTGTTTTATATAGTAATTATGGTACCACTATCTAACAAAGTGACCCCTGACAAAGCGTTTATACATTTTTACTTAATTAATGGAGTAAATTTACTCCAGCATCATACTGAATCATGAGATACTTTATTTGAGTAGATCCATCATCTGTTACTGTTATATTTTACCTTTTACTCCAATACATTTATCTGAGCACTGTCACTATTCCTGATTAAGATTTTACATAAAATAAACAACAGAATACATTGTTAAAGATTAAAAATGGTTCCCAACTGTTTTGGCTTGTGACCCCTTACAAAAGAAGTAGTGTCTAGTTGGGGCCCCTTGTCACATTTCTGATGAATTATTAGCAGCAGTTCCATCATTTCTTACAGTTTTAGACCCGAAGAGATATCCTAGGTTGGGAACCATGGGACTACACTATCTAACTGTATATAAAGTAGTTTAAATCTCCACCTCGACTTTCTACAACAGTAAAATTCTTACACTTTGATGTAGTACCATAAGGATTACATTTTAATAAATAAATATGATGGTTTTGAGATGTTTTCTGTGACATAATGAGTGTTATGTTTTACCCATGGTGGCCGAGAAGATGACAATCCCGAGTACGTTCATGCCCTTGCTGGTACTGGGGACGATTTTATACTTGATGTCGGGAGCAGGGGTGATCTCCAGGAAGACCGGGTGGCCCAGCTGAGGGTTGTGGTAGTCCGGCATGACATATACATAGTTGGCCTGCGAATCTATCATATCAGAGTTCTGTACCATAGGTACCAGGTCTGTTCGGTACTGGAGTTGGATGAAAAAGAACAAGCACAGGGGGATTTGTTAATATATGGATATAGAAGGTTGAATTAATGAACAGTTTTGTACAATACACTGTGAGTTTCCTCCGTTTGTCCACTCACCTGCTGAAAAGTTGCTTCAACTAGATTGGCTGGGATCATGTTCCTATAAAAGACAATATAGAGACAAATATATCAGATCATGTCTGTAGTGAAATATATGATTTAACCTGTGGCTTTTTGTGTTTTTGACTGGGTATGGCTAATTTAATTTTACGAACAATAAACAGCCCGGCAAATATATTCAATTTGGATATATTTTACTTCTATTGTTTAGTGCACATAAAGAGCTGAAGACTTTTGTTCTTGTTATAAATGTAAAAGTTTATTCTTGATCAGTCTTACCACAAGATTAATTTAGTAACTGCTCTTCCAGTTTCATGGAATTGAAAATGTTTAAATTTGTATAACTGAAAGCACCACAACAGCTACTAAATGGACCTTGTTTTCTCAGCTGCTTTTTCCAAAGTCAACAATGAATTTCGAGAATGAACATGTAGAGAAGTTGACAATTTGCACAACACATCCACGTGCTCTACCTGCTGAGCAGCAGCCCACGTGTTAACAAGGCGGAAAGAGCATGGGAACAGCCTGCATCATGTATTGGGACTGTACTTATACAGCGTGCGTCATTGACGCTGAAGCAAAGACGAAAGCTTGTCAAACACGTAAGAGGGCTGAAATGTACACCTGACCTTTGGCTTACAGCAAGAGAAACCCGCCGCCACAGGTCAGTAAAATAATCAGATTTTGGAAGAAGGTATTAGGGGACCTCTGGCATGAATGGCCCTGCAGTAAGCCTAAGCGCACACACCGGACTGCAGCCTGTATCTTACAGAGTGTAACTGCCCAAGAGCCTTCTGAGAAAGTGCAGGCTTAACAGATCACAATTAAGTGTCCCCCTATTCTTAGCTGACCTGCTGCATGTACGAGTGATGCTGCAACTATCTAACAAGCACATTTCTTCCCTTTTCCTCTTTGATTTTCTTCCTCTGCGGACAAAAAGACTTCTAGTTGTAGATTCAGATTCGGATTGGTTTTTATCATATGTAATATTTGATTCAAATGTGGAGTCCTTGGAATTCACTAAATGTTAGAAGAGTCCACATTTTTAGGAAGGGTTGCTTGCAGAGGATACCATGATTTCTGATTTCTGAGCTATTAGCTCCCACGACCTGGAGATTTTGCAATTAGGCAGCTTCCTGTTCCTGGGGAAACAGGGATGTCACGGGGTATGAACAGGATCTGTACTGAATATAATTGGTCTGTACTGGTTGTTCACAGTTGCTATAGGTTATCACACAGCAAATCCTCATCCTGGAAAACAACACTAACAAGGAAGAAAGGAAGTGCAGGTAGGATGAGAACTCTCAAAATTAGCAGAGACAGGTGTGTCGCTACGAAATCCATTCAGGAACACACAACAAATGAAAGAAACACCTTTTTATCAGGTAAGCCTGTTTTGGTTGTACGTTTACTTTGACAAAATGATGTATTGTCCCATAAGCTGCTCTTATGAAAGGCTGAAGAGGAAAAACACCACAAGCTGACAGAAAGAAGAAACGACATGGCTCTACGGGTGGTCCAGACTGAAATATCTCAAACAATTTGATAGATTGCCATGAACTTTGATGCACACATTGGTACGCAGAGGATAAATCCTAATGACTTTGGTGATCCCGCGAGTTTTCATCCCAGGCCAGCAGCAAGTTAAAATCTTATCTAGTAATATATCTCAACATCTACTGGATGGATTAGCACTAAAGCTTGTGTAGATGTTCATGGTTCTCAGATGATGGATCTTGATGACTTTGGTGATACACTTGACTTTTCCTCTTATGTTATTGCGAGCATGTTAGCATGCTGACATTAGCATTGCTGTGCCTATGTACAGCCTCACGGAGCTTCTAACATGGCTGTGAAGTCTTAGTCCTGTTTATCATGGAGGGAAGATTTATATTGAATCATGTCAGAGCAGCATCCTTGCTCAAGGGCACTTCAATAAGGTAAATATATGAATGACAGCGTTCCCTTCACTACGTTCACATTGCCAAAGCGTGATAGCGTTTGTGTATGTTAACCTGATGAGATCCAGCAGAGCGTCAGCAGAGGTCATAACAGGCCCTGAACTTGCATGGTGGCCATCTTTCTCTGAGCCCGTCCCCGGGTGGATGATGAGCACCAGCACGATGCCGACGATGACAGCGATGAAGGTTGTCCACAGGTAGTAGGTGATGGTCAGGACTCCCAGCCGACCGCTCGCCTTCGTGTCCATGGCGGACAGTCCGGACATAAGACTGGATGGGAAAACAGGAGGCGTCCGATTAACAATGACTCAAACTGGGAAATGCTCAGTTTCAAACAATGAATCAAAGAGTTGCATTGTTTAGTTTCAATGTAAACCTCTGAAGTTTAAAAAAGATTGGACATTCTATAAATTATAAATTATTCTGATTGAGAAAAAGAACGCGACATATGTGTTACAAAAAATAATTTGAATTAATGTTTTGCATTTTTATTAAGAATAAACATTGGGATTTAGAGACTTGTGATGTGCATTATTATTTTGAACATTTAATTTACTGAACATTTATCATTTAAATACAACAATAACAGATTAATGAATCAAAAGTGAAATAAAATGTTTTTTGCAGCTTTACTCTTTAATGATATTAATTGCTTTGGGACTTTCAATTATGTTGTTTTTAGATGTGAATGTTGCAATTTTAAGATTGTGGACTTCTCATGTTCATAACTTTGAAGCAAAGAGACTGAGAGAAGAAGGAGGAGCGGATGATGTGGAAGAATCTTTTCCCATAACAGATTCAAAGTCAGCATCTTGTCTGTATGCAGCGTTAATCTTTTCCAAGTGAACCACCAGGATTACCCGGAAATATCCCCCAAAATGTAGATTGTTTTATAATCAGCTACCGCCTGCAACCTTGCATGCTACCCAGCTCTTACTCTTTTAGTTACGAGGGTTTCCATTTAGACATGCAAGTAAAAACCTTTTATTCTGAATTCCAGGTGACGGGATGTGAATAATTAACACAAATATTATGTAAGGGAAGATTTTTGTGATCGATGCTTGAACATCAGACTGTTTATCTGTTGGTGTATGACAGGAGTGATGCATTTCATTATTCTTCTCTGACCAGCATAAGATCAAATGTGACAGATTTAATATAAGAGCTTCAAAATGCTGAGTCTGGATCAACACAGGTAGAGACCTTTCTTACCTGGAGGTGATGAGCGGCAGAATCAACATCTTTAACATCCTCATCAGCAATTCTCCAGGGAAGGAGAAGTAGATCTTAGCCTAAGTGAGAAAGAGAAACACCTGAAACAAACCTTATATCCATAAATGCCTGCCCTTTCAGAGTTTATCATCGTACTGTGAAGACCAAATAAGATCGTTAGACTGAAAACCCTGTGGGGACACACTTCTGGTACGATGTAGGCTAGTAGTGTGCAGAACAACACAATGTCAGCTAAATAAATATGATACTGAGTGTCTATATCTAGTACTGTTGATATGATGCCACCCAAGGACTTACAACACTGTAAAATGCTCCCTTAAAAGTTCATATTTTACTACAGTTTTGGATTCACACTTGTGTTTTGCAAAGAGATTAACTGCTGATATGAAATCTCTTTATGTTTTGGCTGTTTAAACAATGTCAGAGCTGAATGC
This sequence comes from Nannoperca obscura, assembly GCA_036024295.1. Classification (NCBI taxonomy): domain Eukaryota; kingdom Metazoa; phylum Chordata; class Actinopteri; order Centrarchiformes; family Percichthyidae; genus Nannoperca; species Nannoperca obscura. The sequence goes on from JAVQJL010043036.1 coordinate 22,418, forward strand.
ATTATACACTTGATAGATAAATGTTTTTTTATTTAAGTGTAACTCATATATTATAATTATAGGCCTATGTTTTTCTTCAACTTTAAATAGTTTTTTTATTCCAATTTCTAATTGTCTTAAAACATGTATGTGTGAACTGAATATAACTGCTTTTATTAAGTGTTGTTGTTCTTAATATTTGATTCAACATATTTGTTTGCATTTTGCTTTGTTTGTGTTTCACAAATTCTTTCTTTGCAGATGATGCTGCTGTATATTTTCTGGGCTGCTGCCAACACACGAGGTTACATTGCTGAGCACACTGTGGACGCTAATCATTGATTCAGTCTCTGCCAAAATACATAAGCTACTTGGTTCATTTAGAGCATCTTATGTCACAGCAACGTAATGTCAGAAGAACATGCAGCCTTTGAACACACCAAATAATTTGCTGAGTAGCGGAGAAAATCTTTGATGGGAGAAATTTATCATAAAATGACAACAAAGCACATTTAATAGAGTAATACTATGTATATGTATAATGTATACTCTTTTAAACTCCTCTGCTTTTGGTCTCCACCAACTACTGTGGGGAATATTTATCTCTTTAACTGCAAAATGCTCCAATGTATTCAGGTAGTGAACAGAGGGTTTGGTCTTTGTAAGCGGACAGCTTTGATTCCCTGTTATACCTGCATCCACTCTCACTATGACATAACTGGCTTACCTACAGTTTCAGTGCACGGCAGTAGTGAACAGAACAGACCGGCTGTTGCTTCCCATCCTATACGTTGAGTTCATTTGTACACAATGATAACAGACCCCACCACATTCTGTCAAGGTAATATAATGAAAGACTGAAAGATCCAAAGTCAGTCACATTGTCTCCTGTTACATTTCTATCCATCCATTCAACCATACCTGTGTGGAGAGGTTGAGTGACCTGAGGACAAATCCAAGCACACAGCCCGTTATTACAGCGACGACCGAGAGTGTCAGCAGGCCATTCCTCTTGCAGTAGTCCTTCACGTATGCTCTGATTTTCGCAGACACCATATTTTTCAACGTATTCTTCAAGCCCTCCATCATTATTGAGTCCGTATCCCAGCAGGCCCCCCCTCCCCCCTGAACTACAGATATACGAATCTCCTGGGGAGTGAGTTCGGGAAGTATATACCCCACGAGATTCGAGGTGGAGGACAGTCAGTGAAACTGATCAAATGTGGGTCCTGTCTCACACCGAGGAGCTCATTCAGTCTGAGAGAGGAAGTGCTGCCTGATTCCTGGTACAGCATGGCCTAAACGGATTATCCCTATCCTATGCTAACAGAGGCTCCACAGGCTTATTGAAGAGGATAAAGACAAGATTTAAACACTGATTAGCTCCTCCATTTATAGCTCATTAAGTGTTATTAATACCTGTCTTCCAACTCATCCCAATCATAAAAGAGGTGTCTGAACTTTTGCTCACATGCATGTACATCTCCCAACCAATCATGTTTTGGGTTCATTAACTGATCAGTTGACACTTATTCACAAGACAAATGTTAATGAAAGGAATTATAAATAAGAGTAATCTTAACAAGACAGTAGCTGGTGCATTAAATGTGACATGTGACATGTGACATCTATCCAGACTTCATCCATCCATCCATGTCCTGCCGCTTATCTGCGATATATATAATCTCTCCAGTGTGCTCTGGGTCTCCTACACGTTTGGAAGGAGCCCACCCAGAATGTTACTGTTTTAATGACCACGGATACAACTGTTGCTTTCCAAGGACACATTAATGGTGGATTCTGTGTGTAAGTGAAGGAGTTGCACTGTACAGACAGGATTACCAGAGTGCAGAGGGCAGAGGGCAGAGGTAAGACATCAGTATCTCTCCTCGATGTTCAGGACATGCCTAGATCTTACTGACGTTAGGCTTTATCGTCTGTTCAGGGGTCAGGGCGTGAACGGAGGTGCCTTAACATCAGGACTTGGCATTTTAACAAGTATATAATGCCTCATTGAAGCAGACTCAAATGAACTTAGAGGTGTGGGTGTGGAAAATGACCACTGCCACACTCACGTGGTATATGCTGTACATTTGTGCTGTCATTTCAGCAGCAGAACTTCATTTCTAGAAGGTGGAATCACATATGAATTTATGTTTGGCTGTAGATAATAGGAAAATTACCTAATGTAAAAATGTGAACGTTTTTTAAAAGCAGTGGGATATCAGCTGCAGTACCAATAGAGCTGTTGTTATCAGCCGTCTCAATTATTCTGTTGTTGTTGTGTGCATGCCTTGTTAATTCTGGAGTTGACCCGTGTCTTCTGATGTCACAGCGTCCATGCTGACTTGGGAAGAGATCCAAATTTTCCTTAGCCCTTTCCAACAATGGACAATGCCTACGTCACCTGTAACCAATCCAATAACATTTAATCCTTGTCTGATTCTGTAGCCATAAATGTAATAATACAAGTATTAGAGTAGAGCTGTAACCCCAACTACTGTCACAAGTGTTTTGTTTTCCCTTTCTGAAAACAACAACTGCAGAATTTTGGGGAAGAGTAAAGGGAACATATAAATCATTAGAATAGCTGGACCTAATTTCAGGGCAATCCATTTGTACGTTTTTGAGACATTTTACTAATAAATCTAAAATGTTAACCTGCTGGTGGTGCTAGTGGTAAAGTCAGGGAATCACCAAAGTCAGTGGGATCACTCCTCTGGGCACCATGAATGTCTGTGTGCTGCAGAATGAAAGTGAATGAACCTGGTGATTGTGGTGCTGACTAACACATCTGAGTCCTGCAGTAAAAATGATATTACAGAATATATTTTCTTCTGCTAAATGGAAAAGATAGAAAACGGGGAATTCCTCAAAAGTATAAAACATTTGAGTACTTCTACTTGAAAATAACATGCAAATATTAGTTTCACTACCTTAATTTGAGAGGACCGGGGTGTGGGTGTGTGTGTGTGTCTGTGTGTGTGGGGGGGTGGTTAAGGAATTAAATATATACAAGTACACTTCTTCATAACGTCATTAAAACTCCTTATAGGATTTTTGCTGACCAAGTGACCAAAATAAGTCCTAAATAACAGTGTGATGTGCCCATATATTAGCATGAATATGTAGTTTGTGCTTGGTGAGGTGACGGTCAGCTCTGTGTTCACTGGTCTGTGTCAGAGTTTCTTCCTCTTCAGCAGCTGCAGTCGGTTCCTGCTGTAACAGTTCAGTGTCTCTGCAGTCGG
>JAVQJL010043039.1:0-12960 GCA_036024295.1 Nannoperca obscura
GTTAGTTCATTACTGCAGTGTAAGACAGACCTCCTGTCGGTCTGAGGCTGTCTGCTGTGAAAGTGGACAGTTGGACAGACTGATGAGGGACAGACTGATGACTTCTGTGTGATAAACGGTTTTCCATATCAGTATCAGCAGGCATCATTTCCCAGCCCCACCCTGTCACCGTGCAGCAGCTCTGCTACCCTCTCACCTCTCCTGCTTCTGTTAGCTCGTTGCTCATTGGATGTGATCTGTGTTTGCTACCAGCCAATGAGAACAGTTGCTGTCCTTGGAGGGGGGATTGGGGGTTTGGCGGCATCTTACTACCTCTGCAAGAGCCCCCAGGTTACCAAGGTAACACATATATACACACACACACACACACACACACACACTCACACACACACTGTTTATATAGTTCTTTAAATCCTCAGTAGCTCTTTAAGGCTACTATTAGCTGAAGCACGGTGGTTATAAAGTACAAGCAGGGTTTGATGTCACTTTGTTGGGCTCATGTTGTCCATTGATCCCACGTGGGACTGAACATGATTTCAGGACAAACCTGTGATAAGACAGTATCAGAACTTCCTACAGTGGTTTACAGTAGATGCAGCCACCGCTCTTGAAATAAAGACCAAACCAAAATCAATGCACTCAGAAGAATTAATAATAAGAATGAATGTTTATGGAAAAAGCAAAGATGTTGTACTATTAGTGTTTGGTCCAAACACAGTAGCAGACAGCCCCGCCCCCAAATAAAAGGAGGGAGATATAAAACACATGAATTATAGAAGTAACAATGTATGAATGTATAAATAAGATCACTACAATACTACATTTGATCCCTGGACAGAGTGGGTCTCCTTGTCTTCCTCCAGGTCATTGTGTTGGAGTCCAGCAGTCGGTTCGGAGGTTGGCTGTGGTCCACCAGGAGGTCAGATGGGGCAGTGTTCGAACATGGACCCAGAGGGATTCGACCTGCTGGGGCAGTGGGACGCAACACACTCAATATGGTGGGTTCTCCCATAGAAATGAGGCTGTAGGCAGTCGATGGTGTGTGCTTCTCATGGCTTGTGTTCATATTACAGATGAAAATGATGGCTGTGGAATAATGATGACTTTAAAGTGTACACTCGTTAAGTTTGAATGGTAATAAAAGCAGACTTTAAAATCAACAAAAGGTTTTGGAAAGGAAAATAAAGACTAACTTAATCCAGACTTAAGAAATATGAACTGGGCAGCTTGATGGTGATTGGACCATAGGAGAACTTTAGGAAAATATAAATACTAAATAATAAAAAAAGCAGACCATAACGCTGTTTAAGTGATCAAGGTGAAGAGTTCCTCCCAACAGAGTCATGCTACTGATAACATTCACTTTGTGTGCGTGTGTGTAGGTGGAGGACTTGGGTCTTGAGGGGGAGATTCTGCCAGTCACCTACAGTCATGTCGCCTCCAAGAACAGATATCTGTATGTAAACAAACAGCTCCACAAGATGCCTTCAGGAATAAGGTAATAAATGTAGTAAATAAATACACTGCTCACATTCTTCAGTATGTCTCATGTTCTGCCTTTGGTTGTTAAATCCTTACAGCTGATGTTGTGTGGCTAAGTGCTGTTCAAATATTGTTGTAATGATTATATATATATAAAACTAAACTCTGAGCTCTGTAAGACAGATGTCATGGCAGGACTGTTGGATTGTTTCTTTTTTGTAGAACATGAGAACAATATGATTGGCTCGTAACTACAGTCATTCCCATATGGGCTTTACTACAGTATGCTCTGTCTGTCTTTCAGTGGACTTTTGCGGACTGTTCCACCATTCTCTCGTCCCCTCTTGTTGAGTGTTGCCATGGAGATACTGGTGAAGAAAAGCAAGATGGACGACGAGTCCATCCATTCATTTGTGTCTAGGAGGCTGGGGAAGGAGGTGAGGAAGGACTTTGTGTCAGACTGTAGTGATATTCAGCTAGAACATGGATTCAGATCGATTCACATGGGAAACATCAGATCGGCTGACGTGCATCAACAGTAAACTCATTATGGACATAAAAAATGTGTCATCACAATCCAGAAACGGAATAAGATGTTCCCCAAACATAGACTCCGTAAAATCATATATTATTTCAATCAAGCCCAAGATGAATCCCACACAGTCCCTAATCTTAATGCCCCCCCTTTTTTTCTTTGCTTTGTTGTTTATTTTCTGTTATTTATTAAATGAATTAAACTTTATATAAAACTCTGAAGCAAAACAAGTCTTTGAAAGAGGATTAAGGAAGTATTAAAAAAAGAAAAACCAGATTCACTTTTCTTAACGTCATCACTAGTCTTGTATGACCATTTTGAAATGTGTGTGTGTAGCTGGCAGACATAGCTGTGGACAGCTTGTGTCGTGGTGTGTTTGCGGGCGACTGCAGGACTCTGAGTGTGCGTTCGTGTTTTCCTCTCCTCTACAACGCAGAGCAGCAGAGAGGTTCCCTGACGCTGGGCATGCTGCTGGGCTCAGGTACACTCCCCCCATACAGTGTCATCACAAACAGACAAGATGACGTATTATTGCTCTGTCGTATTATTACAATATCCAGACCACGTTAAATCCCCTCATACCCTCACACCAATAATGATGATTATTGTCATCATTATTGGTGTTTGAGACATGAGGAGTCTGCTGAACGTGTTGTTTCATGTGCACAGATTCACTTGATGCAGAGCGTTGGTCTTGTGTTGCTGAATACGCGGGACCTTGTCCACAGTCCACCAGTTAAACAGACACATTAGAGGAAGTATTTAACAGACCTGCCAAGCAAGAAGCTCTTGTCATTTTGTAACACCATTACAGAACTGTCCAGTATGGAAGCCAAAAGGAGAGCACATCTGAGTACTAACTGGCTGTTGTGTCTGAGTCAACCACACAGCCATGTTTCACCCCGCAGTGTTTAATCAACACCTCTCTGATCAGGTCTCAGGGTGTGTATGGGTACTGTGCCCTAACCTCTTGTACTCAGTAGTAAATAAACAAGACAAATCATTGAATTTGGCAACAAGGAGGAAAGACTGAAAGTTATGACTTGACGTATTCCAGGGTTACAAAGACTAAGGGCCACATCATGGTCATCTTATTCAGAGCATTGACTGCTGCAATGGTCTATTGTCTGTCCTCACAAAAAGACACCTGCTGCACATTACTGATCTCCTTAACTCTTCACGCTGGCTTCCAGTTAGGTAGAAAACTGATTCCAGCTTTATTTGAATGTCTTGTGTAAAGCACTTTGACTTGCTCTGTCACTCAGGGCCAGTCCTTATACCACAGGATAAAATGAGCACATTCCATTTGGAATGCAGTGTAACTTGAACGTGAAGCAGGATTGTTGCTGTGTGGTTGTTTCATGTTGTCTGTAATGCGTTTGCTAATATAAAACCTACAGGTCCCGGTCCTGTGGTCCCCCCTGGCCCTCTGGCACAGAGATCTATGAAAGAGAAGTGGGCCCAGTGGTCCCTGAGCAGGGGAGTGGAGTCCATCCCAGAATCCATCTCTGAGTACCTACAACAGAGCGGGAGAGTGCAGCTTCACAGAGAGGCAACTGTTAAACACATCAGTCCTTCAGCCTCTGGTTGGAAGGTTAGTGAGGAGACTCTAAAGTAAGCATGGTGTGTTCCTGTCTGCAGAACATGCTTATCATGGACATTCTATATTTCACACCCATCAGCCATAACATTAAGACCACTTGCCTGATATTGTGTGGGCCCCCCTCTTGGTCCCCCTGACCCGTCCAGGCCTGGACTCCACCAGACCTCAGAAGGTGTGCTGTGGTATCTGGCCCCAACACGTTAGCAGCAGGTCCTTTAGGGAGGAGGGGCCTCCATGGATTGGACATGTTTGCCCAGCACATCCCACAGATGGATTGAGATCTGGGGAATGTGAGTCAACACCTTGAACTTGATGTTGTGTTCCTCAAACCATTCCTGAACCATGTTTGCAGTGTGGCAGAGCGCATTATCCTGCTGAAAAAGGCCACTGCCATTAGAGAATACTGTTTCCCTGAAGAGGTGAACTTGGTCTACAACAATGTTTAGGTGGGTGGTACATGCCAAAGTAACATCCACATAAATGGCAGGACCCAAGGTTTCCCAGCAGAACGTTGCCAAAAGCATCACACTGCCTCTGCTGGTTTGTCTTCTTCCCATAGTGCATCCTGGTGCCATGTCTTCCCCCGGCCATCCACATGATGTAAAAGTCAAGGTGACTCAACAGACCAGGCCACCCTGTTCCATCACTCCGTGGTGCAATCCAGTCCATGGCTCACAGCTTGCCATTGGTTTCAGTTCATTTAGGTTAACATATGAACACAAACTAAACCTTCCTCACTGTCCTCCTCCTCCTCCTCCCCTCTGCCCCCTGACAGCTCATATTAGATAAGACCTGCCTTTTTGACGCTCAGCAAACAACCACTTGGACAAAAGACAACGTGATATAGCTGCTAAACGTCAGCATGTCTGAGCGGAGCTTCCAAACATGCTTCACCATTTGATTATTATCTTCTTGTGTGATTATGCTGCTTTCATAATACATGTGTGTGTTTGCAGATCCATTTGGAGGATGGAGTCCTATCAGCTGACCACATCATCTCTGCACTGCCTGCTAAAGGTAAGTGATGTTGTCTTACATGACAGGAACAAAACATTAAATTATTTAAAGTATCAAACGTTTTAATTCATCTTAACACAATAGAATCCACAAGCAAGACAAATTACATCCATTACACGTGTCTCTGCCCCCCACCCCCCAGCCCTGTCCTCAGCCCTGCCCCCCTCCTGTCAGCCCCTCATCCAGCAGCTGCAGGACATCTCCACAGTCACAGTCGCTGTTGTAAATCTGGAGTACGAGGGTTCCGTCCTGCCTGTAACGGTGAGGATTACAGTACGACACCAAACACTTCCTTTTTGCATTTCTGAATGGGACCACTAGATGAAGATGTATTTCAAACAAACCCTGGTGATCCACTGACCCCTCCTCAGGTGCCAACATCAATACAAGCGACTACACATAAAGTTGTTGCTCTGATAATAACTCGTAGTGTTTTCAGAGTCCGTTGTCGTTGAGCGAGTAACGTGAAAACTAATCCGAGCGCCTCTGTGCTGTCAGGGTTTTGGTCACTTGCTTCCATCATCAGAGGACCGGGCTATACTCGGGGTGGTCTATGACTCTGTTCCCTTCCCCCAACACAACAGACCTAAAGGACAGACTACTAGACTGACGGTACACACACACACACACACACACACTCTGTCTCTGTGTATGGAGTCCTGAGACTCATCATGGTTAATTGGTCTTTGTCTGCTGTAAGCTGTAAACACAACTCGTAGTTATTTAGACCGTCTGCTGGTTTGGAGTCGTGTTTGTGTCCACCTGATGAGTGTGAGATGAATATTCACTCTCCTTTTTAGCTCTGCTTTAATTTCTACCAACTCCTGGTGAAAGGACTGGGCTCATTATCTGATCTGGTCTTGTGTCGAAGTTTGTTTTCCTTTCACATAGTGTTTCTCGCAGCGCCCCCCCTCTCTGCTTGGGTTTGGTTTAACTTGTGTAAATGTCCAGCTGTGGTTAGAATTACACAGAGGACTGGTTGGGGCTGTGTTGGCTTCAGGTTCGGGTGAGGTGAGCGATGGGAAACCAGACTTTGACACATCACATTACATTTAGCAGACGCTTTTATCCAAAGCGACTTCCAAAGAAGAGCTTTACATAAAGTGCATAGAACCATGATCGAAAACAACAAGATGTCTCATCACAACACAGGAAAACCAAAAAAATTAGCTGAAAGAGGCTAAACATGCACATTTAATATTCCACCTAATCATTTGATCCATTGTTCATATGAAAATAATGATTAAAGCAAAGTACCGCTGCTCCAAACAATCTATAGTGACACAGCAAGTGTGCAGTGCTTTACAGTAAAGAACCGTGTTTTGTCCAGGCATAATAGTCCACACGTCTTCTAGGTGATGATGGGGGGGGCCTGGTTCCAGGAAGTGTTTGGGGCCCCAGTAGCAGTAAGAGAGGAGAATCTTTTAGCCAAAGCCACTGAGGCAGTGCAATGCCACCTTGGCGTCTCCACCGCCCCCCGCTGGAGTCGGGTGGCTCTACACAGGGTAGGACAGGACTGTGTCCTCCAAACCACTTACTAATTCATGTCAATAATGTACTTCAAATTATTATTAGTTATGTTACTATTTACTATCATTCATTTTTTAATAGTTATAAGGTGTAACTGATCTGTTATCAGTTATTTGTGTCCCCTGGCCACAGACTTACACTGCATGCTGACCATATTGTGGCTGTGTTGTATTAGTGATGGCCTCAATGATGTGTTCCTCTTGTCAGGACTGTATACCTCAATATTATCAGGGACACTTTCGGAGAGTAGGTGAGTACTGAGTTATACATCTAAAAATGTTACATTTACAAGGTGTAGTGAAATGCCTTTTTACGCTGTCTATCTGCCTTTCAGAGTCCATGCGTGGCTTCATAAGCAAGAACAATCTTTCACTATCTCTGATTGGTTCCTCCTATGATGGCGTGTCAGTGAATGATGTCATCTTTAGTGGACGGACAGCCGTAGAGGAGTTGTTGGGAACTGGAGTTTGATGGAGCTGGTCAACACTGGAAGATGACACCAAGTGGATCAGTTATTGATATATAGAATGATGTGTGTGTATATGTATATAAATATACTTACGTGTGTGCATGCACACACATTGTGGCTTGTTGTATGAGCCTGTCTGGAAATATTAAGACCTGTCACTGAATGAATGGTCCTGTTCTCCTTCAGTACAGCTGTGTATAATGAATACTGGGTTAATATTGATGCAAATAGTATGATCGGTTCTCTTAATAAATGCAGTGTCATGGACCTGTTTCTGTTCTCACCATAATCCTCCAGAGATTTTCTTTCAGCGTAGCCCCAGTTCATACTGGTTCACCTGGTTGAGGATATTACACACATATTGCACATTAACAGAAGCCTTATTGTACCTACAAGCTGTTTTTCAACAGCTGTTCTGTGGCAAAGACTGAGGGCTTTATTACTGACATACGAGCAGATATGACCTGATCTTTATGGAAATTCAGGAGTGCTCAGCATGTTGTACAGAGAGTAAAGCCTTCAGAGGCAAATTTGTGATTTTGGTTCAAAGTTATCTCTGGGCACTTCTTCACATAGAGCGGGTCGAGACCAATTCTTCCCAATCCCACCATGAGCAGCACCAGGAGACAGTGGCAAGAAAAACTCCCTTTTAACAGAACAGTACATATCTACAGAGATATAAAGTAATAGTAGATGTTCATAATAAAAACAATACTACTAGCAATATAAATGAGTAATACCAATAACAATGAGCAGCGGCAGCATGTAAATATCTTTCAAATACCGACTAATGAAAGTACCTTGTTTTACCTGTAAGGCCAAAGAGTTGGGAACAACAGAAAGAATGGACTGAACTCTTAATGCTGAAGAGGCACAACAGACAAGAAACACTTCTAATAAGAATAGAATCAAACACTTAGAAAGGGTGGTTTTATTTGAAGAAGAAAAAAGAAAAAAAAGGATGAACACCTGTACAATCCCAGCATATCTCCTGATTGGACAGATCATGTCTCTGTCCACTGGGGAACACGATACACAGCGCCACTTGCTGCAGAAACACTATCTGAGGCCCAGTTTCTTCTTCTCTTTGTGTTTCTTGCGAACCACTTCGATGTTGCGGTCCTTCCACATGCTCTTCCTCAGTTTGATGGGACGGCTGCCAACATACTTCCCTGGACAAACACACAGGGAGGGATCCACAGAGGCAGCCGTTATCAACCAGCGAGTGTGCCATTCAAAGAAACACGAATACAAGGACACAGGATGTGTAGGGACATCCAAGTGTAACATGTAACAAATCCATCCAAACAAAGCTGGCAGGTGACTGACCGTTCATCTCTCTCATAGCTCTGACGTAGTCGTTTGGATCCTTGAAGCTGACGAAGCCATAGCCTTTGGTCTTTCCAGTGCGTTTGTCTCTCACCACCTGAAGACAAAAGACGTTTAACCCGTGAGACGAGACGAGACAACACCTGCTGGTGAGCAGCATTTGCTGAGGTAGACTGAGATGGGGTTGAAAGCACAGGAAAAAGCTATGAAGCAGACCTGTAGTTGACGACATGTATGACAGGATGTCTCCAGGATGATGTGAGGTTGTCGTGACAGATTTTATAACTAACGTACACATCCTCAGATGAAGCACACTCACATTTTAACTGACGTACTGAACTAGAATTCACCTGAATGATTAGCAACTGTCATATCTAGTGATCAGAAGCAGCAAAGGGGTTCTCTGTTTAGTAAAAGTTATAACTCAGTACGTTCATATATGTACTATTTACAAAAAGTAATGACTGGTGAGGAAATGTTCCAGGACCTGAAGACAAAAACGACATGGTTGTAACGTTTTCTTTAGAGTCATCGCGTCTTAAAGGGAGAACAGGAGGTAAACAACCGACCTTAGCTTTGAGGAAAGACGGGTATCTGCTGAAGGCTCTGGCCAGGATGTCATCATTGACCTCGTTACCCAGATCACCGCAGAAAATACGGAAATCATCTGCAGCAAGGAGAGAAAACAGGATTCACACGGTTCATGCATGGCATTCTGTACACGTTTCTTCTGATTCAGTAAACAGCAGCAGTTGTGTTTGACAGGAAGTCTGACAGAATGCTTATTCAAGAAGCACATCATAGTGTATTGTTAGAAACTATAGTACCTGATTCCCACTCCAACAGACTGGGGTCCTCCCAGCTGGTCCCCGCTGCAGTACGGATACACTTCTTCACCTTCTCTGACTTTGCTTTCTTTTTGTCCTCGGTGGCACTTTCCACTGGCTGGACACAGACACACAGAGACAGAGACACACAGACAGAAACACACACACACACAGAGACACACACACACACGCTTGAAATAGATTTTTGTTGGTGAAAAGAATAACAATAGATTTGCAGTCAGGTTTGTGTTTGTGCATTCCCCTGATCCAGTTAGTGTGCTGCTCCAGTCTGAAAACACTCTGTACAAACATACAACAGTAGCAACTTAACAGAATAAAAACCTTCCAACACACTTTTGCAGCAGAGCAGGCAGAGATAACTAATCTATATGGTGGACATGTGGCAGCTTCTGGTGGGTATTTGTTGGGTCATTTTCATCTTTGTCTATGGCAGTATAGCTAGTGACAAGGAACCCACACGTGGTGTAAAGACATCCCATTCCTTAAATTACTGGATTTTCAGTCATTTATGACATTATGACATTATTCAGTCATTATGAATAATAATAACCTAATACTCCCTGCAGCCATGTTGCAGCCTCTGGTGGCTGCTGGAACCAGGAGAGTGGAGGCTATTACAGCAGCACATGGCATGTTTCACCATCACATGTGGCTGGAATGTTTATATGGCCCCATGGTACACTTTGCATCCTTACTAAATCCTACATAAAGCCAAAGAATGAGAGAAATCCAGAGTTGACAGCAGGAAGCAGATTGCTGCTTTTAGACAAACCTCAGTATGGGGGGGCTCAGGCTCAGGCATGCTGGGTCCAATGACAGGGCCGCTGTCTTCACTCTCCTTCTTGTCCAGTAGACCTGCTGCTATCACTGCCGCCTGCTGCTCTGCAACCCGCGCTGCCAGCTCCTCCTGAAAGATCCACAAACTGATGGTTCAACAGCGGCACGGTTTAGTCACCTAATATTTTATTCTTAAACACAATAAAAGTACCCTGTGTGTTCGTGTAGGTACGCAGCCACTATTGTTCAAACACACACATCCAGGCAAAATATAAAATGACAACAAGAGACAGCGTCACAACACAACTTGTGACTGATTTTGTATCATAGTCAAAATGCAAATACCATTCTGGCTTGTCTCTGAGCTCGAACGTCGTTTCTTTTGTGTCCGACGGACACCGGAGGGGCCGAGTACACGGTCGGTGCTGCCTGGATGATCGACGGTGTTGGTTTGATGGGAGGCGGGGGTCCCTGTCTCGTTGTCGGGCCCATGGAGACCATTTCGCTGACCTTAGTGTGGCACACAACAGACACACGGTAACTAATGTGTCACTGTCCACAGTGTCACAGTAAGACATGAGGCAGCACTGTGCACACTGCAGAAGTGTTCAAACACCTCCGGTCTCTCTGAGCTCTGACCTGAGGTGCGGCGCTCATGTGCTGGATGGGCTGAGGGGCACCTTGAGGCGCCGGGCCCTGCAGGGAAGGAGCGAGCATCATGGGAGGAGGTGGAGGAGGCCGAGGAAGAGGAGGCGCTATTGGAGGACCACGCATCATCTGCAGCCTTGGACCGCCGCCTGTCAACACAGCGAGAGCACACAGACATTTATATGAAGCCCACTTTGTGAATGAGGGCAGATAAGAGCAAAGTCATTTAGTCTACATTTAGTCAAGTATTGGTTTTCTTTTACATTGAGAGGTGGCTTTTCTTCATAGCTGCCGGCATTTATCTTTTTTTCTTCTTTCTACATTGTACAACTGTTTCCTGCTCTCTACCTCAAGCAGCTGTTTTAATGCTGTAAGCAATAAGTGAGAGAACACTTTACTCAATTATAAATCAACCATCATGTTCTCTCTTGCTCATACACAGTCACATGACCATAATGCTGCCCTCACATCCAGCACGCCCTACCGGTTCTATAACAACTGCATGTTCACCTAACCAGAACGTTTCCACTGACACCATCATGAAGGGGAAGTGAAGCAGTAGTCTAAAGGTGACCTTACCGGGTCTCTGCAGGATATGGGGGACGAAGGCTGGTCTCAGCATGGGAGGACGTACTGGAGGGACTGGGACAGACACAAGTCACACAGTGAGTGTAAATGAAACATCAGCATGACATCAGAATGGGGCCTGGTTTTCTGAGCCCCTCCGGAGCATTGGATAGTCGACACATACAGTGCATCCACACAATACTCAGAATCCTTCACTCTGCTCAGTTTTTGTCATGTTGCATGTTGTAATTTTTTGAAAACAAAAATTGTTAGTATTTTGAACAAATATTAAAAAGATACTACTAGGAAACGTATGAGATTGTGAGCTAACCTGTGAATGTGTATAAAACTATCTGAAATAATGTTATGATATGGTGCTATACAAATAAAACTGAATTGAACTGAAAGGTACTGAACCACGAGATGACATTACCATTCCACCAGAGTATCTACTACACAGAACATTACTACCAAACCACAGTTAGTGTATGCATGTGGAAGCTTCTGTTCACCTGGTCCCACAAAGGTTGGCGGTGGAGGACCAACAAAACTAGCAGCTCTGGCTTCTAATGTCTGCTGGACCTAAGAGACAGGAAGACAGACAGTGAGAAAGAGAAACAAACAGATGGTTCTGTACATTCATCACTTTACAATGAATAGATACTACTAGAAGAGAACAAACCTGTCTGTAGGTGTTGGTGCCTATAATGGCCCGCATCACTGGAACCGCTGGGACAGACAGAGCTACAGGTACTGCCTCCATAACAGGGGGGCTCCCTGATGCTGGTAGTGGACCACCAAGAACCTCCTGCTCAAAACTACAGCAGGACAAGACAGAACGATTGTTTTACCCAAGCTGAGACGACATCTGATCATTGCGTATAGTGGCACAGGCTAAAACACACATTTGACTGATTGATCATTTGAGCAATAATTCTGCGACATCAAAATGATGTGGTAGTGGAATGTGTTTGGGTCTTGTTTTGTGAGTGGCTGCAGCAACATGCTGTAATACAGTCTGGACCTCTTCTGTCACTCTGCATGGGGCTCAGTTGCCTAGTTTTCCAAAATACAAAATCACCTGCTTTTCTCTGTGCACACCTACAATATCACATGTGGCTATGCTGCTGTTGTTGTATATGTTGTTGTTGGATACCACTTGTGATACTTAGGGTGTTGTGATTTGGGTGAAGTCTTTACAGCGGTTTTACTCACAGAGCCATCTCAGCCTCCATCTCTTTGAGACGCTCCTCTCCTGACTTGAGCGCCATGCTGCAGGACAAAAACAGTGATCAAAGAACAGTCACACAGAACTCCATCCAGCTAACGTTACAAAACAACAAACAACTTCAATATGTACCGCTACATTATAGCTTTAGACTTTTTTAAATGGTTTAGATTAAAAGCAGTATGATCGCTAGCTTGCACTGGGATTTCTAACGCACTGTGAATCATAAGGATTTGCAACATCACGGACACTTACCTTAATCTATAATGTCGACGCTTTCGATATGAATCGTGAACTCTTGCTGACTAACTTAACATAACACGCTAGCCTTTTTCATTTAAGCGCTAAATGGCGTTAGCTAGCACCCCAGAAGCTAGCTAAGCTAGCAATGAACCTAACTACAGTATCAAGCAGCAAACCACTAACACTGTTAAATTCGCGTACTGGTCTCTGCGCTACTTCTAGTTAACCTAGTTACCTACTATGAATAAACGGTTAAAGCGGTGTTGTTATTAACTAACTACTGTGCGAGCTGTAGGCACAAGTTAGCTACAGTACTTCGTTGGTGGAGCGTTCTTGTTCTAGCATCCAGGTTGTAGCTGAGCGGTCTCTTCGGCATGTCTGCCATCTGCTGGAAGGGAATGTGAAGAGTTCTTCTTCTTCTTCGGAAGAATATTACTAGAATAAAGTTGATTTTCTTTTTTTATTTGGAAAAAGGCAATAACACTGAGTTATTTTAATCCCTTTCTGTATTTTTACATAAACCATTTTCCATTTTTTCCCATGTATATGTGCATATGTAAGAGCACAGTTCAATTCAATTTTATTTATATAGCGCCATATCATAACAAAGTTATCTCAGGGCACTCAATCACATGGAGCCGGTCGAGACCAACTTCCACACACACAAAGACCCAACGTTCCCAC
>JAVQJL010043040.1:0-14102 GCA_036024295.1 Nannoperca obscura
AGCACATTTGGACAAGCCAGCTTAATTTTGGAAGAAGGTGCTGTGGACTGATGAAACTAAAATTTAGTTATTTGGACATGACAAGTGGCGGTATGCATGGCGGAAGAAGAACACAGAATTCCAAGACGAACACTTGCTACCCACAGTAAAATGTGGTGGTGGGGGTTCCATCATGCTGTGGGGCTGTGTGGCCAGTGCAGGTATTGGCAATCTCGTTAAAGTTGAAGGTCGCATGGATTCCAGTCAGTATCAGCAGATTCTTGCGAACAATGTTCAAGAATCAGTGACAAAGTTGAAGTTGTGCCGGGGCTGGATACTTCAACAAGACAACGACCCTAAACACTGCTCAAATTCTACTAAGGCATTCATGCAGAGGAACAGGTGCAACGTTCTGGAATAAAAAAAAAAGTCACTTCTTAAATATCACTGTGTTTGTCTGCTATATGATATATTTAACTGAAATTGCTGATCCGAACAACCAATGATTTATAAAGGAAAATCTTGAAAATGATCAGGGCTGCCCAAACTTTTGCATGCCACTGTATAAAGTGTAGGACAATTTTGACCTGTTGATGGCGCTAAAGAAGTAGTTATGGGAAGTCATTACAATTCATCTTGAAGAGGACATGAATGTCTGTACCACATTTCATGGCAATCCCTCACATTTCATTCAGAACTATAATGTCTAGCTAATGGCTGCACTATAGAGGAATCACCAAAGTCATTAGGATACATTATCTGGGAAACATGAATGTCTGTACCAGTTTGCAACGATGCATCCAAAAGACATTTTACAAAAACACTAATAATGATTCTGGTGGCGCTAGAGGAAAAAAATCATGGGATCACCAAAGTCATTCGAATTCATCTTCTGGGCTTCATGTGTCTACAAAATTACACTGCAATCCATCCAATAGTTATTTAGGAATTTGAATCTGGAACAAAAAGGCCTTCAACTGGAGAACGCAATATCTTTGCCACTTAATATCTAACAACAATGTTTTGTACTTAAAGTTTTACAGTGGAAAGTTATACAGGGACATATGAAAAGGTAATATATTTTCATTCTCAACCTCTCAAGTGCAAAAACAAAATAAAATGTAAATGGATACAGTAAATGGACAAATTGGATGATCCAGAGGCAAGGGCATCGTGATAGGTCAGTATTCTCAAATCCATGAACAAACCATAACACCTCTACATTCCCATATAAACAATTGATATAACAAAGCTGACTTTAATGGTGTGTTTTTTGTCTTTTCACCTTCATAGCGACTCCAGAAAAGAAGAAAGATTTTGTGATCCCTCTTTCACAGAATGACTCCAAAATTTCAGGATAGATGACCCATTAGGCTTGGGTGACTAAAATGGGAACTCAATCTAATGCCTCATTTCCTCTCAGAGATGAGACAAGCTTTATGGCTTGACCTCTCCCAAAAGGATCTTTCTTTCTACAGTGGCCACGTTGTAATCTCACACATCGCTGTCTCGCTTAATCCGAAAATAATATCAAACACATTAGCAAAGGCAAAGGCCTGGAAAATCCAATTTGAAATTCATACTGTGGTGCACGAAGACTTGATCACTCCATATGTGCTATGTCACGCGTGGTTTTAAAGGACATTTATTTCCAATGGGAGAAGTTATAGCAAAAGCAGGGACTTCTGGGTGAAAAGATGCTTCGAGTTGTACTGTTTAGTGCCAGTCTAGGTACTAGAGCACAGAAAGGTTCTTTCTTAGATTTAACTCCTTCTATGCCCAGTAAAATTTAAATACAATATCCTATATTTGCTGTCAGATGGAAACCTCAACTCTCCAAAATGACAACCTTTCAGGAACTTAAATATATACTGTGAATTGTGAGGTTTTAGCCACGCTAGCTGCACAATTCAGGGATGCAATCATAAGCCGAAGTGTATTAGAATTTTGTTAAATCACTTTTCAGTTGAAGCTAAACTGGTCATTTGCAAGATCTTCAGATTAAATCACTGCCGTGGGATTTTCTTCAGTGGCCAACCAATGTTTATTTATATGTGGACTATATGTGGATTACAATATTTACCAAGATCAGGGTCATAAATTAAGTCAGGATGACTGAGATGTCTGTCCAAAGATGCAGCACTATCCCACAGAATGATGAAGCCATGCAGGTGCATGCAAGTCTATGGCATTCAAAGTGGTTGCAGTTGGATATCATGTCTCTTTTTTTCTTATACCTACTGTACACGTAAAAGAAGAGCAAGCTAAATTATCCTGCAACCATGGACAAGTAATTACTAGAGCTGAATATGAAGTAGACCTTTGTTCAGACTGATGTTGTTCATGAGATAACTGTCTGAAAGGCTAATAAGCTGCATAGTGTCAACACATGGTGATGCACTGGCTAAAAAACTTTTAATTTGACACTTCCATTGTCTATCATCAAGAGGAGAAGGATAAAGAGTGCCTCCAACCCCTTAAGGCTTCTGGGTGACTGTGCCTATCGGTGTCTTCAAAACAGCAGCCACAGCCAGTAATGTGGAGTAGCTCCTTCTGCTCAGCGGGCTTGAAACAAATGGGTTATTTAGAGCCTACTTCATTTGCACTTGTGGAGAAAGGGCAGAAAGAAAATGAGAACCCCTTGACGGTTCAGCATTGGATGTATTTAATTAGCCAATTCACTCTCTGCTTTGCCGCCTCAGTGGGCACAATACTTCTTTGTATTTTTAAAAGTAATTGTCACTTGCCGCATCAGCATTCAGCAGATCCAGGCATGCTGTTAGAAGCAGAAAAAACTGTCTCTACTGTCTCTACTAAGGGCTTGAAAAAATAGACATGAAGACACATATTGTGCTGCATTGCTGGTCAAAGATAACCTATGGAGACTGGATGCCGTGTTTACAAGCCATGAAGAGGTGTGGGCATCATAAGCTCCAGTGTTGTAACCAGTAACAGATCATTTTCTTTACTCAACTGACGGAACTCTGCAGGCAGTTTTGCTGGTTAACACCGTCAAAATAGTTTCATCTTGATTTTCAGTGAAAGTCAAAGCCTTCAAATAGTAAATGGACTTCACTTATAAAGCTTTTTTTTAAAAATGTTTAAACTTGCCAAAGCACTTTATAGATTCTTCTCATTCACACACCAATGGCGACCAAGCTGCCATGCAAGGTACTTTCAGTGTCTTGCCCAAGGACACTTCAACGCGTGGACAGGAGGAGCTGGGGATGGGGGCTGGAGGACTAACCTTGGGATTGGTGGATGACTCGCTCTACTTCCTGAGACACAGCCGCCCCTGATGTCATACAATATATTCATCATAAACTTGTATATAAACAAATACAAATATTTTTTATTTTACAATGCAAAGCCCTGCTAGCATTTTTGAGGCTGTACTGCACAGCTAGGGTCAGCATGCTAACCTATTCACAATGACAATGCTAACATGCTGAAGTTTAGCAGTTATGTTCACCACGTTCACCATCTTGGTTTAGCTGAGGCTGATGGGAATTTGCAGGCATTTGGTCATAAACAAAGTCTGACGAAAAGTCAGTAGAATACATTACCTCAGAACCATGAATGTTTGTAAAAAGTGTTGTAAAAAATGTCCCTGGATAGGTGAAAACATTGCCCTAATGGTGGCACTAAATAAAAGGTCAGGGGATCACCTACATGAATAGAATTCAACCTCTAAGGACCATGAATATGGAGCCTTTTCACTCAGAAAATATACTTTGACATACTGTAAGAAATACCTGACCAGCCCATAATGATGATGAACTTTAGAGGGTGAAGAGTGTATATTTTAAATTAAAAGGACCATATTCAGAGTTTAACCTTACATTTTACAATAATTCTTACTCGAAAGCATGCATGTTACATATATACCATCAATCACACACACTCACACATAAACCCACAACTAGACAAAAATCACCAAGCCCCTGTAATTACAGTATACTCAAGTGGAGGATGGACTGCTGTACCCTGGGGCTGAAGTGCCTCTATAATAAGCTTTCATCAAGAGCCAACTCAAGAACAATGTACCACATATCAACCAGCAGTGCTCTCCTGCAGACAGAAAAACAAAGGGAGAAGTGATGCTTCCAAAAATACAAGTTTAATCTGTTTTGTTGAGAATGGTAGGAAAAATACAAAATAAGGACAAACATACAATGTACACATACACATACAGGCTTTTCAACTATTATGAAACATTTTGATTCACTTTTACATTAGCATTAATAATGATAAACAACTACAATGAGATGTATCTATTCTATGTCAAACTATTCTAATCTCGTTTTTGTTCTCTTTCAGTTTTGCATTTACTGGATATGTGTCTACATGTGGAAGCCTGGCGGCAGCCTGTCTCAGCATGAATCTGTTAGCAGGTTACGACAGACTGTCAAACATGTTGTCAGAATCAACCAGATACCACAACTTGACTGTATGAAACAAGCCGTCCCATGCTTGCTGCATTTCCTTCTGCAGTAATCTACATACTACAGACATACAGTATATGTACATGTTCAGTAAAGTTCCTCTCTCAGCAGTCCCACGTCCTCTTGAATCTACGAGTGCAGTCTTGCCCTCCTGGCATCTGACCATTGACCTCACAGTCTCAAGTACGCCACCTATCAACAACAGGCAAACATTTAGGAAAAGTTTAAATCCTTGTGGATACTTAAGACACATGAGGATAAAATAAAAATATATAAACTTTAACTTTGTTGAAAACTCGAGTTTTTACTGTACAATGAAGATTTTTGTTCCCCAAAGCACAGATGTACTGGATCGCTACGGTCTGCTGATCAGCACAGAAACACATTATCTGCAATTACTGTCATCAAATAACAAAAAACCACAGGTGGTAAAGATTTAATCAACTTCAAAAACACACATGAAGATAAACAAAGCACAGAAAACAAATGAGCTCAGTGCTGCCCCCACCCCCCCTTCTCTTCCTCCATCTGCTATTCCTGGGTGTTTGCCTGCTGCAGACAATGGTTGTGCTCCACTGAAGGCTCTATATTGGGATGATGGATGAGGGCATTTGCCTCACTCAAGGCCCTGTCTTCTCCGTCCCCATGCCAATGTCTGCTCACCACTCAAGCGCATCGTTGGTAATTCATACAAATGATAACAAACGGCAACTAGGGGTGAGCTGCTCCTAACACATCTCTGAGCCCCAGAAACAGAAGACAAGGCGTGATAAGGAACCGGAGCAACGGGAGTCTAGACGGAGGAGAGAAGCTGGCTTGTGATGGGATGGGTTCTCTAGGTTGAAAGTGAGAAAATTAAGCAAGGGAAAGGGGGTATTGTGCTCCTTCCTCTTGACAAGTTGCCAATAAGCAAGGCACAAAACCCACAACTCCTTCTGTGGAGCTGTACAGAGGTCAACACTAGAGCTATGGCTGCCTTAAAGTGTCAATGTATGAATCGCAAGTAGATGCTGGAATGCTGAATGAGTTTTTCCTGAAAGCCCCTGAAACTTTATTTTAAATCCTAAGTATTTTTCTATAATATTAAATATTCATGATAAAATAACCAACAAGCAAATGTAAACTTCAGAGGAAAGAAACATTCTTAGTTTAGGGTCTAAGCTTCTTAATATTTATTAAGAGTTTATCACTTAAAATCTAATCTCCTCTATCAGGACTGTGTGTGTGTGTGTGTGTGTAGTTTGATGAGATTTGATTGACAGCAGCCTGGCAACATAAGCAAACAGCCTCACAACGGTCTTCACATTTTGATTAAAACCCTGATTGGAGCACGGAAATGCGTGCCATCAACTTTCTGCAACTGAGCCTCGCCCAATTCAAACCACAGAAAAGGCAAAGACAAAAATAAAAGTAAAGAAGAAGAAATCGCTTGTGAAATAACCAAAATTGTTCAAAATAGCATGTTATTGTAACTGATTGAGAACATTTGTTTTAGGGCCTTTAAAGCTACTATTATTGACATTTTTAACAATGGATCACATAACTATTTGTCTTTGAAAGGGTTCGCTCTTAGTGAGAAAACCAAAGTATCACCTGACTCTGCAGTTCCCCTCAGATCTATGGAGCGTTTTAGCATCTTTCAGCTCATTGTTTTGGATTTACGGCCCCAACTTTACTGTTCTGGTTCTGTCTCACTGTTCTCATCAGATGTTTTTGGTTGCAACAGACAGCTTTTTTTAACCAAAGAGGTCTAAAAGCTACCTTACCAGCATCAAACCGTAAGACAGGCAGAATTAGCACCTAGGTGGTGAACACATTTGGGCGGTCCAACAGGCATACCAGCTGGTTGAGAGCAAGATTGAAAAGAAGAATCCAAAAAAAGGCAACCAGATGACAAAAAGGTTCATGAAAATTTAAGCTTGTTGTTAATAATTAATAAAGTCTGTATGAAGCTGGTGAGGTGGGGATGTGACTAATATGTTAAATGTAGATGCATGCTGTGACAAAGATGTCAACAATATCAGCCCTTTTATATCGCCAAGCAGAGATATCCGGATGTAAGCACTGATGAAGAACAGCCTCACAGCTTTGCTTTGTTGATGAATTCCTCTTCTCATCCATTGGTCCACGTGCAGTGAATCGAAACATGTGCATCTTGGGGGAAGTCATTTATTTTGCGTGAATCCGCTTCTGGCGGGAAGCTGTGCGGACTGCAGAAAGACTGAGGCGATGTATGATCCATAGCATTTCATCAGTTCTTCATTGTAAAACGTTGGAAACCGTTTTTTTGCAGTTTTTTGTCTAACATACCTACATGCCGTCTTCTGTGGGAGGGAGGTGGAGATTAATGAGGTGGGGGTGGGAGACGTTTTCTGTTCCCGGGCTCAGGAGTGACACTCGAAGCTTGAGCCACTTTACAACCCATTACAATGGCAGGCCAATGGATGGTGGGCGGGGAACACAGCAGCCCAGACAACACTAGACATTCCACATGCAGCATAATAACAGGCTGGGTTATGGTGCAGGCTTTGATCTACTCACAGGACTGGAATTAAACAAAAAACACACAGTGTTGGAAGTGTTGGGCTGTGTTAGTAGTCAGTGAGATCCAACTTTAATGTAGTGGATATGACATAGTTTTGGTTACATATTTACCAGAGAACAGAGTATGCATGAATGTACTTATTGGATTTCTGTTAAAATATACTTTATTTATCCCAAAATAGGTTCAGGGCTCGTTTTCGTTTTCAAGCCTTTTTCCCAGGAGACATTCTGGGAATGCTCTGTTCTATTCAAGTGTCCCACCATGACGCTGTGACAGTGAGCCAGCATGCACAATACAAGGACCCTGGAAGTGACTCACTTAAATGGGATTACAGTTGTTATTAATGCTATTAATTACACTTGTGCTAGTACTGCTATGACATATCAAAATGTCTACCATGAAAAGGGTCTATTATTACATGGAGTCTGGTAGCTTCACATAGCCACCCTCTCCACACTTCGTTTTTAACGCTGTGTGCCAGCGCTGGAGAGAGGTTTGGCTGAACCCATTATCATTCTGGTATAGGGGAGAAAAATGCTCCGGCTTGTTTGTATTTCCTTAAACCAATCACAATCTTGGGCGGCGCTAATCCCAGGATGCAGCAAAGTGTACTAACAGAAGTATCTGTTGTAGACAGCATCGGAGTCTGGTGACCTCACATAGCTCTCAGCATAGCTCCACGTCAATCTGAGCCGATATCTAATCATCCAGAATAAGTGAACGCACCTGTATGAAAGTGCTAGGCCTCTAATATCCCTCTTCATTTTGTGCTTCCAAAGACGTGATTTAGAATTGTTTAAATTAGTCAAATCCTGTCTGATGGTATGACCACTCGTGTTGCTTTCTAGAGACATTGTTACATCTGGACAACAATAAGTAAAATGTTATCACTCATTAACAATATTTTTTAAAAGAGGTGGAAGCGATTTTCTCAAGAAGGCTTTTGCTCACTGGAGCCTGCAAAAGCCAACAGTAGAAAAAACCATAGCAAACACCCATCTCTCTGGCATTTTCATTTCATTGTCACTGATGCAACTCTTCAGATCATTAGAAGCTTCCAGACCGCCATCCCATTGCATGCTGGTCCTCTTCTCCTGACACTCTGGAACCAGAGTATTTTTCAATCCCTGTTTTAAACAGGGACTCTCAGACCATCTCCTGTAACTCTAGATGGCCCCACGATCACATTACCTTCCTGTCCTCTGCCGCCTATAGCACAAGCTTCTACTATCAGGAAGTGTTCAAGTGGGTCAATTTATCACACTCTGTTTACTGCTGTAACCGCTACCACCACCAGACAGATACTGTGTCATGTGTCTGGGACGCCATTTCAGCAAAGCCTAATTACTCCCGCTTGTCGACGGCTGACATGCTGTTACCTCGACAAAAAATACTGTGGCTCTGAATTGTTTTACCACATTTACCACTCGAAATTCACACTTTTTTACTTTTCTCGTGTAAAAAACGAGAACCCTGTGAAAGGCGTCTTAAATATGTGCTTTGGCTCATGCTAAAAATGCTAAAAGACTAAGAAGTCGCATTGCAAGGAAGTATTCATTCTTCAATGCCTTACTCCAGTCCCTTTAAAGTAAGAACACCCCCTGCCTAGGCTTACAACAAAAGAGGCTTCAGATGATGTATAACAGCAGATTTCCTTCTCAAAGATTTGCTCACCGTATATTATTCCAGCAATTTGTTTAGCAGATGAAAAACTTGTTTAAGTGCTAGGAGTCACTTCCTAAACTTTCTGAGCAGGAAGTGAGAGATAATGGTGCTAATTACCCCTGTCACGATGTTTAAAAAGACCCAGAGAATAGAGTTGTCAGCAAAGTTTACACCTCCTATTTTCTAGTCAAAGGGTTTAGCAACACGTGCTAAATATACGCATTCCTCACAATTACAGGTGTATAGAAGCTGGAATACGGCTGACAAAAGTAAAACCTTACACTTGACCCAGATAATCCCTAAAGCGAAGCTGTTAACTGAAAGCTCTGAATCATGAAATTAATTATGGCGGGATAAAAACACTGTCAAGCACTACTGAATAATGGAAAAACAAGGTGCTGTAAGTAAGAAGTAAGTGAAATAAGTGATTGCTGTCAGTTAAAAGATTCCCTGCTGTTTTGCTTATACAGTTTATTACAAAAGATGAGGATAAATTAAAAAGACTAAAAGACTCAGCGTCTCTCTGCTTTTATATTGCACAGTATCAGGGGAAGCATTTGACAAATATAAAAATCTCACCTCATAGGACCTCATGCAATGCATAGACCCGGGGAGCGCAGAGTTGCTGTCATCTATCACCTGCAGCAGCTCCTCACACACGGTCAGCGGCAGCACCACAGGATGTCCGATGGCATTGGCCTCCCAACTAGTTACAATGCTGAAAACACACACAGAGTAGGAGTGATTTATAGCGAGGGGGGGGGGGGGGGGGCATAAATTTATTTGTTTGTGTGAGACGGAAAGTAGAGGGGTTTGAAAGGAGCAGGGGAAGAGTGATTGCGAGAAGGAGAATGATGCTCTGTCAGTGTGTGGTGCTGATCCAGTTTGTTTAGGTGAGGTTGTTTAGCCATCTGTGCAGTCCCTGATAGGAGAAAGTCTCCTCTAAGTTTTGCCAGTTCTGCTTAAGACATCACACTGAAGAAACACTACCACTATAGCTATGTTTACATTCATGGAAAATTTGCAATTAGCCACTCAACAACTGCTGACTTAATCAGGTTAAGCTGTTCAGTAAATCTAATCAAGTTATGCTCTATACATATTGACCCAAACCAGTCTATATCGTAATTCTTGCGTGTAAATGCAGTTAATGTCATCTACATTAAGGTTTGATTACTTACATATCAGAACAAATCCTATGGAAAAGGAGTCGCCTATACAGTTTCCAATAGACTCAATTTCCTCATCTATGAGAGCTCAGTGCCGTTGCACTGGATTTGTACTTGTGATGGTGCCTGCGACTTTCACTCAACTCATAATCAAGTCACTGCCATTAGTGACAAACATAATCCACTTAGACATTTGGCTCACTGATTCTCCAGCCAATTATTGGCAGTTTTAACAACACATACGGCAACCTCTGGCTGCAGTCGACTGTAACAGACTGTCTCCTGAATAAAGGGGCCGCCATCCGGGGAATTCAGCTCCCCAGGCAGAACGTTTAATTTAAAAATGTCAGAGATGAGTGATGGAGGATGAATGGTAAATTATGTACAGGGAAATGGAAGTGTGAGTTACACCAGCATTTAGCTTTGCAAAGCTTCAGAGAAATGTCAAAAATGGGCGAAATCCAAACAAGCAGTTGCTCATGTGAGTAAAGCACCTTAAAGGGGATCAATTAAAGTTTAAACAGTGAACAGAAAATGATAAATAGAGGTAGACAGATAAATTGGTTGATATTAGCTCATTGCATTGTGACAAGAAATTTCAGGAATATCAAAGATGTGTTTGAGATCATTTAGAAACAGTGTCATTACATGTTTGTCCACCAGAGAGCAAAGACAAGGTGACTTTTCACATGTAAAATGTCCTGTGCAGCACATAGAATGACAATAGTTTCTTAAAAATACACATTTTGAAGACCTTTTTTAAAAATGTATGTTGTGTTCATGTAAAATGAGTCTGGCTAATACATTGTTGGATTTTTGCAACACTCAAATATCAATTCCGTATTGCTCTAAAATGTCAGGCTGAATTAATTTTGTTAAACTGTTGTAAGGCCAGACTGTGGAAGAACGCATTTACTCCCCCCCCCCCCCCACTTTCTGGCATTCTTCAAAAACAGCAGTAGTCCAGCTAAAAGTTGCTGTCATGGCTCGTTTTACCAGGATGACGTCTCTCTTGTTACCAAGCATGCACCAATGGTGAAACAGATTCTCGTCCATCACTCAGCTCACATGGATTATGGTGTTATTCAAATGCACTCTTACTGCTTTGACTGAAGCCTCGCTCCTTATCCTTTTGCCTCTAATTACCCTTTCTCCATCAGTCAGCCAGTTGGGATGTCAAAATGGTAGAAACTACCCAACTTCCATGTTCTGCCTTCACTCTGCACGGCTGCAGGGAAGAGGAGGAGGATGGGGAAAAAACGCACAGTGCTGATTCAGTTGAAAATAATGAGGGTGGAAGGCCTCTCCAGCGGGGCGCTGCTGTACTGAACACGGAGAACCACATGCAGCACATCCACCTACACCTCGCTAATGCATCACAGCGAGTCAAAACAACATCCCCCGTGTGTGCAACAAACACACGCGCGGCTTACGCAACTGCCAACATTGAGACGATAAACACCTTTGATGGCAATCTCGTTCGCAAAATAATAGACAATTAGGTCTGAGCAGGGGCCCTTAGAGCAAAGTGTTCTATTAAGGCCAAAAATCTGTTCACCAACAAAGCGGTCTTTCATCCTGCGAGATGCACCGAGACAGGTGGTGATTGAGAGGGTGCGTTGGAAAGATGAAAGGATAAGATTAAGAAGGGAAAAACAAAGACTGAAGGGGGAATGGGGGGGTTGGAGGATGCGGTAAGTGTCCTCGCTTACTCTCTCTGCTGGGTGCCCGTGTCGGAGCAGGCGGTGTAGAGGAGTTTCAGGGCTCTGGCAGCTCCGGTTGATGGAGTGTGAAGAGCGGCGGAGCGGGTAGACCTCTCACCCCCGACACACGTCGCTGGGAGTGACGCTACGATGGAGTCGCTGTTCAGCAGCCAGAGCTGCGGGAGGAGCAGACAGCTCACTTAACACTGGAGATACGCACGCCAGAGATCACGTGGGCGAAGCAATCACACTCCACCACATAAACTCTGTGCATCCACCCATGCACGCCGGGGACAGTGATACTTTTCGATACAATAATGGGCTTTTAATGACCCTGGTATTTAGCTTGGGGTCGCTTAATAAACACACTCAACATTGTTTTATCTCTTTTATACTTCATGACTTTTCCTCATAAAAAAAACAACAAAAAATAAAGCATTCCTTTCTAGCTGTAAAACCTGTTTTCATATGCTCTACATTTGTTTTTTTGTGATTTTGACTATGCTTTATATACAGCAAAAAAGGTGGTGATTTTACAAGTATTACTATTATTTCTTCACATATAACTATAGGGAAGTAAGGTTGTCATCCACCTCTGATATGATGCAGGTTATTTGTGTTTATATACCTGAAAGTACATTTTGGACCTACTGCACACATCAAATGTTATGTTGTTATTGTTGTCCTTTTGCAGTGAGGAGTTTTAGTGTCCTGCAAGACCGCAAAGAACACAATTTGTGGAAAAGTGGAATACATTTTACATTTGATTTAATGCAAATAGTGCGACATGCATACCAAATATCACCTGCCAGTAGTCAGTCAAAATAAATAAATATTAGAATACAAACACAGTCAAACACTAAAGCACACCCTCTAAAACTCAAACTTACTGTGAATTTCGTGCAACTACTACACAATACGACATTGTGAAATGGACAGCATAATGCCCAAAATAATATGATTTATTGGACAATAACAAACGCTTTTTATTGTAGTGCTGTGTTGTGTTGTTTTTTCAAAGAGCCACTTGTAATAATCCACTTGCAGCTGATTTTAAGGAAGCGTTTAGCCTGGCAGTGTGCTCAGCTACTCTAAAATCACAGTCAATCAGCTTTTCAGATCGCTTGAAGAACCTGCCATATCTCACCGTCCCATTTATCAAATAATGGAGAATTCTATTTTTACTAAGATGTGTGTTACTCTGATTACGCCGGATTGTTCTTACCAATAAGAAAGCTTTTCCGTCAGGAGTCTGCACAGAGAAGTGGAAGGTGCTCAGCGAGCTGGACAGCTCCAACAACCTGGCTGCGACAGCCCTCTCCAGGAAGAGAGATCTGTCAAAAAGAGACATTCATTTACATATATAGTCTTTATAGAGCATATTAACTTCCAGTCATTTAAACTTCATGGTCATTCCCCTCACAGTAAAACAGAATGCACTGATGGCTTTTGGCAAGATGAAACGGTGTTCATGTTTTTCTTGCTCACCAACAGTCAACGCCTCCAAGATAAAGTTACAGAAAAATATGTTACTTTTTATGGTCATGCATACGCCCAAAAATAATTAGGCTCATGTACAGTAGCTTTAAAAGGGAAAATGGTTTTCAAGAGATTGTGAAAGAGCAAATATTCAAACCCAGTGAGATTCTGATGCCTGTGCGTAAGCTTTAAATTATTCAAACTTGCACTGTGGGAGATGTGGTTATTAAAATGTTTCAGATCTACAATTGTAAAGTTTCCAAAGAATCCGTCCAATTTGGTCGTTGCCACCCTACTTTAGTTAGTTGTGGGTCTGTGTCTCATTGTATGAGTGACGGTTTTGTAATATGTTGATTTTGGTGAATATGGCTTCACTCGGGGCTCAATAATCCACTACCAGCACATGGTTATCATTCATTTTGCCACTTTGTCTCTTGTTAGAGGTTGTTGGAGGGGTTTGGTTGGGACTATGGTTGTTTGTAATAGTCTGTAACTGCTGCTAAATCTGAATAAAAAAAAATATAAAAAATATAATGTAGTAGTATGGGCAGGACCTCGTGGATCACTACTGTAGAGATGTCCTCAGCATTAGACGGCAGCGCCTGTATCTGGGAAGCTTTAGCTGACAACTGACTTGTAGTCCCTGTACTGATTTTATCATAAGGGACAACCTAATGGTTAACCTAGAAGGACTGTGAGTGCTTTAGCAGACACTTGGATAGTAACATGCCTGTTAAGTGAAGCTTCTGGCTTCCTGTCTCCCACGACGCGCTCCACCACCACCTGTGTGATGTACAGTTTCAGGGTCTCTGTAAGGTACAAGAGAGAAAGGCTCATATACAACGCATCTGGAAAGTATTCACAGCGCTTCACTTTTTCCATATTTTGTTATGTTAGAGCCTTATTCCAAAATGGAATAAATGGGCAATGGTTCATCTTTCAGCAGGACAAACGACCCTAAGCACACAGCCAAGATATCAAAGGAGTGGCTTCAGGACAGCTCTGTAAATGTCCTTGAGTGGCCCAGCCAGAGCCCAGACTTGAATCCGATTGAACATCTCTGGAGAGATCTGAAAATGGCTGTGCACCGACGCTTCCTATCCAACCTGATGGAGCT
>JAVQJL010043045.1:0-19760 GCA_036024295.1 Nannoperca obscura
CTGCATTGAAGCTAGCATGTTTTGACTCATGATGGCGCCTCAAGTTAGCAACCTTGCATACAGCAGTTGTCATTTAGCAAATTCAATACAGTTGTTTGGTATGAGGTGACAAAATAAAGGCAATTTCTTAGGCCCATTCTTCTGGCCTGTTTCATTGTCAACCTTTCGTTTGATGCACTCACTCAAGAGGTGGTTCCAGTCGTAGCAGCTCAACGCAGGAACTTGGAGAAGTTTGCCCTCAGGAACAGCTGCCAGGCAGACAGACCTGAAGGCAAACTTCTCACATGTGCCCCGCGTAGGTCAGGTACCACCAATAGCGCCCCACAGATCACTGGTAGGCTAATATGCAACTGTAATAACCAAGGGACATTTTTGAACGTTTACTGATTGGCAAAAACAATAAATTCCCAGTATGAATACATTTTAATTTTGAATTAGAAAACGGTAGATTTGGCCCATGGGCCGTAAATGGAGTATAACAAAAAATCTGATTCACACACAAACACAGCCACAGACTTGGTTAGTATCGACATTGCTTACTAGCTTATAGCTAACATCTGTATGGTAAATTGGCTTTGCTTGAATGTGCACTTGAAATAAATTTTAGTCTCACCTTAGTAGCTTAGATTAGAGTGCGGTAGGCTTCTTTTTTTGCAGTCCATGTTTATTTGCCACAAACCTCCAATGTACCAGCTGTGCAGGTGTAATCTCTGTTAGTTAGCTAGCAAAGTACACACCAACTGTGTACTACTTGAGTGAGCCTCTCTGTGTTTGGGTTACTGCTCAGACTTTGACTGATCTGAAAACCAGAAACACAACTTTCCTTCTACATTTTGTTCAGTCATTAGGTGAAGTCATACAGCTTTGAGGTCGGTGCAAATATTTTACTTAAGCTGAAACATTTTTGTCTCTCACAACCTCATTAATTTTCAATTTGCAACACCCGGTGTGAATCTGCAAAATTTCATGTCCACTCATGACGTTGTATGCAATCTCACTGCCTCTAAAATTGGCTTTGCAATCAGTTTGAACACACCTTTAAAAGGATCAGAAACGCATTTTTCCAGCAGAACACAGTAGTAGATGGATGCACAATGAACGGCAGGGCGATAGGACATAGGAAGGGTGTAGAAACAAGGTTAAACTGCAGTCACAGGCTGACCCTGTGAATACCAGTGCCGTCACATCTGATGACAATCACCAGGTCTTGAGCGCAGAGAGGGATGGAGGGTTGAGAGAAAGAGCAATGGTGGAAAATGGCGGCTTGATTTGGATGAGACATCAGTGATGACGGGCGTGAGGGTTAACCCCTCTCTCCACTGGTCATGTTTCTGTCTGGCTATACAGAGGCTTGCAGGTACAATAATCGCCTTCTAAACTGCACATTTAAGACTGGACAAAGCAGGCTGAGCAAAGTTTGTGTTTTGGTCAGTTTTGCATGATTTGGCTCACAATGACAATGAAAACTGAATGGGATCACCACCTAAAGGCTATTGCACTGAAATGAAAGATTCGGAAAGGAACTATATAAAAGCAGAATTTATATTAACCAAAATATTAAAAAAATGTAATTGCAGTGTGGTAGTGTAGTGTGAATAGATGCTTACATCAATCCCCTGCCTCCGGTTTCATACTAAACAAAAAAAAATATCATTAAGCCCCCACACATTGATTCCTAGGGGGCAGTGTTGATTTTATCAACAAAAAAATATGAAAAATATTCACAGACTAACTTTACACAGGAACAAATACAATTAATGTGAAAGTGGGACGAATGGACAAAGGAACTAATTGCTGTTTTATTGCAGTCTTATTTAACAACTTGCATGATTGTGTGGAACATACATTGTATGCTCCTAATTGGTAAAACGTATCCTCAGGCGCCCAAAAATATCTCTTCTTCAGAAGTTAAATTAGCTGCTTGCCCCGTTGGACTAATAAGCAGCACCTTGCATTTCAGTCCTGTTATGTCTCTGCCAGTAACATAGCTAACGTTAGCAGTTCTTGGAAGAAAGTAGTGACAGATTTATGGACTAAATGCATCCACAGTCAATCAGAGGTGGCAACAAAACAACTGGGACAACCCAAGAAAAACTGCAGGCCAGCAAGCCAATATTTATATTTTAAGCTAACGCAACGTTAGCACAGGCTGTGGATGTAACGCTAACGTTGCTTTCAGTTGGAATGAGTGCAGGATTAATGTCGGCTGTCAAATCTTCAAAGGAATATATAGTGAACACTATTTTGGTGAGTGAACACAGCTTGTGAAACAGAGTTTGGGAATGAGAGATGTCATAAATCATGGCAAGTGTACACATCAAAGATGGTGACAAGCCTTAGAATGTTTAGAAGATATAAAAACTGAAACTAATACACATTTTATCAAAATACCAAGACTAAAATGAAATTGAAATAAAAAAGATATATATATATATATATATATATATATATATATATATATATATATATACATACACTGCTACAGGGGTGTTTGACAAAGTTAAGAGAAAAGAACATAAGCAATTTAGAGAGAACAAGTTATATTCCTCCATGGTGGTCATTCGAAGTTTGCTCTTTAACATCACATCACTGCTCCAACCCTGCAGCAAAAGGCACACTTTAATAACACCTAAGTGACTCACCCATTAAATTGGTCTGACATCTCAGCTGATCCTGTGGTATTCCCAGTTTGGGGTGGTGGGCTTGGACTCTGTTACTCATCACTGGGGCTAGTGATAACACCTCTGAACCTGTGGCTGTCTTGTGTGGGGCTTTGGCTCCCATGAAATAGAATCATCACCCCCTGCAACAAAACAAATAAATCCTTCCTGCTAGTCTGTTTTGATATGTAATGAGTCGGTGTTTCACTCTTCTGAGATCTTGTTATGTGGCGTATCAGTGATGTGTCTCTCTGCGGCCATGGTTCATCTGTCAAACTGGATTTTTCCACCTCAAAATAATGATCCTCTGCTGCACCAAGGGCCTTACTAAAGCATCTGCTTATTTAAGATGGCTTTGCACCGTTGTTCCATGTAGGTAACACCTGGCCCTCAGGAGTCATCTGCAGTGGGTTACAAGTGGAGAGGCCCCTGACAGAGATGGAGACACAAACAAGTATAGTATCTAGAGGTGGTGGGTTTTGCAAAGTGAGAGTAATGCTATGGTTATTGTCTGCGGAACTCTACCAATGATGGATGTCATAAAAATATATACCATACTTAGCAGGAGTGTTGGGCTCCAACACACCAAAAGCAGAGCACCATATCTTGTCAGGAGAGACATTTTAAGGAAGTAAGTATGGAGTAAGTCAGGCTGCCATTCCACGATGAGTGTATTCTGCAAAGGCAGTGGCTCACTACCATCTGCACTTACATCTCAGACATATATTTAACATCAAGAGACATTAAGAGTCTCGTAATGGGTCTTAGGCTCTTATATACCTGATTATATACCTCTTATATACTCAGAATAGAGGATGAAGTCTTGCAAATACATTGAGTTTACAAGAAATAGAGATAGATGCTTTATTTCCATTGCATGTTAAATACAGCGAAATTTGGTTTGGCAGCAATCCACTCCACTTAGTAGCATGTACAAATATATGAAAGAAAAATACATTCTTTGATGTTAAAATACAGTCTTAATAAATTATTTTCAAAGCAGTTGTAGGTAAAATAAAACCAGTTTGGTTACTTCGTGATACAAATGTATGTATTCTCACACACTCTCCTACAAATATCTAGATATATGAAATACCATGAATTATTTTAATGCTTCCTCCTTGGCTGATGTACTAATTATACAAGTGCATGCTACTTAGAAGTATGTGGGTTGAAAGTGTGAATGCCCTTGATCTGCATATACTTCTTTTTTTTTTAAGTTGACAATATTAAGTGACAATATCAGTGACAATATAATTTTCTCTGAAATAGGCCTTTCCTTGATAATAGTGTAGCCTTCCACTTAAACCAAAGATCAAAGTAATATGTCTATTATTGTAAAAGAAAAGAAAGAAAAAAGATCTGATGGCCTATACTATCTTTGATTATAGCATTTATCAAAGCTCCATAGACTATACTGAGTTAGAGAAAAGACATCTGTCCAGGAGATGAAATGCATATTCCTTTTTTATGTTATTGATTCATCCTTTCATTATAGAAAATGCAAATGTGATAACTTACATGTGGTATTATATCTTTAATCTAGGCTATATTATTTGGGCCTCAGCAGAGGGCGATATATCAAAGCATAGAGCTGCTTTGTTTTCAATTTGCTACCATTGTGAAAGGTGTTTATCTCTTTACAGTCAGTTTCTGCGTTTCCTTCACATACTGTATCCTCTTTGCTTTTAACTTGTCTGTGAACAGCATTCGCCTGCGTAGTTTCAGAGAACAGGATGGCACAAGGTTGAGTATGAGGGCAGGCGAAAACAGTTGGTGCTGTAGTCTTGAGAAACAGCTTGCCCTTGATAGCTGGCCTGTTCTTCATTGTACTGTCAGACCAACGGAGGAACCGTCCCCAGACAGCCAAGGCCTGTCCGATCCACCTTTCTATCCTCCACCCTGCTCTCTGTCGTAATTGAGCAGGGCTTTGAGATTGTTTTAAAAACCCAGTGTGTTCCCAAGACGCAACCTTGAGCCCATCTTATATAATCAGAAGAGTGCACGATAGGAAGGCTTTTCTTAACCCTAGTAGGTAGCCAAATGCAAAGGATCAAGTGAATCGATGAGAGCGGGAAAGGCCAGTTCATCTGTGGACTTGCTAAGGCTTTAACTAAGAGAATCCTTGTTTGAGGCGATACCTGTCTTTAATATACTCGTATTATTTCTATCTCTACCACATACTCTTCTCCTCACACTTATCATCTTACTCCCTGCTTTGTCCTTTCAGAGGGAAATTAAGGTGATGATTGAGCTTCATTAAAGAGGTAAATAAAGAGAGAGTAGTGCATGGCCCCGGTGCTTCAGCCATGTTGCTAATTGGCACGGCATGTGGGTTTGATGTGGAGCCACTGCAGAAGGGAAAGACGTCAGAGGCGGGCCAAGCGTGTGACCTGGGAGCTTCGCCAACCGCCGTGCAGCCCTCTCTCGCTCTGTTCTCCCTGTGATCATGCTGCGGATCTCTGCATGTTTGTTGGGTTTGCTAAGTCAAGGTCTTCTCATTCATTTTAATGACTCCACTTGGATGTAAAAAAATTAATTGATATTCCTACAAGCAAACACCTTCAGGCTCATTAATCAATGTGTCAGTTTCTCCCTGCCATAAAAATGTACTTTACAGGATAATTAATTTCCTAATATCCTCCAGTCATCCTGAGTGCCCTTAACTTAAAATACTTGACATTTAGCCCTTTGTATACAGCTCATTGGCTCCAATAGCTCTTAATACATTGTAGTGGAGACTGTAAAACAAAGTAATGAACTTAAGAAAGAGGGATTTATTTTTATGATGACACCAGGCTGGCACAGGCACAAACACCTGCTTGTTGTTAATTGTTCTTAATGTTAATTGCATTAAATGCATTGCAGTTTTTTTAACTTACTGTTGTGTAATTTTGTAATTTGCAACATGCCTGTATATGCCAAGATGGGCAGCTCTAGGTTTACGCACTTTTGGCATCCACTATAACATGACATTGCACCTGCGCCTCTACCAGCTGAGCAGAACCATTACGTCCCACTTTGAAATGAGTTCTTAAACCAAGAGTCAGTTAATAATTAATTGTTCCAGTTACTTCTTTGCACAATCGTTCCAAGGAACAAAGTGCTATATTCTTGTACAATATGGAATTTGTAGCACCACATTTTGACACTGGAGACTGGGGATTCTATCCTGAGTCCCACATAGGTTTAAGCAAAATAAGATCATGCTAAATTAGCCACAGAAACATGAGATAGCAGCAAACAAAAACTGGTGTTGGATAACCAAGTTAAAATAGTTAACATTTAATTTAATGTGAAACTGTGCTCCCCCCCAAAAAAATCATCTGTGCAAGCAGCATATTGTCACCCATATTTACGTTTATTGTTAGGTGTCAACCTATGAAGAGCACCAAAACCCATGAGCGCCAAAAATCACCCAGGAGACAGTTTGTGTACTGTATGAAACCAAAAGTCAAGGTCGACTTATTTTAATTTACGTGATTTACGTAGCCCGTTATATACGTAAGTTAAGCTACATAACTAACATAGTTATTTTAACCCAAACCATGATCTTTTTCTTAACCTAACCAAACTGTGACCGCTTCACAACGTCAACCACGCGTTATTGTTACCATGATAATGAAGGTCTGGTACGCATGTATATATTGTTTTGGAAAACTTTGACAAACTGTTCTGTTGTTTGGGTTGGAGGACTTCTTTTTCAAATGTTTGTATTTCTTGGCCAAGTTAATACATCAGATATCAAGTGGGAAATTAATATTAGTATAAACCTTGCAGTAAAAATGAATAAATTGGATTTTCTCTACATTTACTCCTTCAACTGAATTCAGATATATTTTTTATATAGATATAAAGAACCAGGCCTCTGCTACCTACGAAATCTGATCCTCAAAAGTCAGGTTGCTGTCAAAAACTGCTCTCAAGTTTGAGGACAGTGATGTAATGTTCTTAGTTCAGATTTGTGCCTCTATAACATTTACTGTCGCTGAGTTGTAAAAGCTTGTGCCAGTGCTGATTCCTCATAGTGTTTGCAGGATACTGATTTATCTCTGCGTGGCTTCGTCTTTTTTCCTCACAAACCAAAGCCTACCTGCTAAACAGCATGGCTTCTCCAGCTGTGTCTTGTTTTTTTTAACTCCACTTTCTAAAACTTTGTTGTTAATTAGCAACATAACTTGCTGAAATACTTTGTCTTTAAAAGACTAATGACTGTAAAAATGACATTTATTGTAACAAAAAGAAATTGATTGCTTGTTCTTTTATTTACTCAGATGCTTAGTTGCTAGAAATATGTAGCACTCCAATGCTGAAAATAGTTCCTGTGAGACGTAACACTGTACTGCAATTTGTGCAAATATGGATTATGGGTTTCAAGTAAATAGAGATCATTTTAGAAACAGTTGCAGAGAAAAGTGTGTGATTATAGGATTGTCACCAGGAATTAGTATAAATTCTATGGTCCGTGTAGGACATAAAGCTTCTATATAAATCTGAGGCACATATACTGTATGAGCTTACCAGAGCAGGCAATGATTTTTCACCACTCTTGATTCTTGTTGATGGCTCTGTGGTAAACCTTTTGGAAGGAAAGGCATTTACCTCCTCTAGCTGGTGTAAATGCACTAACTCCAATGCTTCCTTGGGTCCCACACCACAGCAGACATCTTGCTAGGAACTTAACGATTCAGCACTCACACATCAGATTGAGAGGCAGCAGAGAACATTGGAATATTTGATTTCTTGTCACGCAACTGAGCATAAGTAACACCCTGGAAAATGTCCAATAAGTGATTTACAATGTGTCACCCATGTCACCATTACATAATTTGCCCACTAGAGGGCACTGGAAGTAGATGTTTTATCTGTAAAATGTACTAAAAAGTGAAAACACCTGTATGGATGGACTGTGGGTGTGAAGATTAAGACCTAGAAGATTCTTGAATATATTGGCTCCTTATTTGGTATTGGTTAATGTAAACATTTGTTGGAAAAATGTTTTTAGTTTTGATAGAGGCTAACTGTTTTGAAAGCTATGCTAAACTTGTCTGAACCTATCTCTAATTTGATATCGGTCTTCTTATTTGACTCACAGTCAAGTTGCTTAGATAAGTTGCTTAAAACAGCAACTTATCTATCTGTCTCCCTCTTTCCGCTCTCCATATCTCATCAGAAAACTTGTTTTAGGCTTCTGTTTTTAACGTGTTGCTGCCTTAGCATGTCGCTCATGGAGTTCAATAGTTTGCAACAGCAACAGGCTTGCGCTGGTCAAAAGGATGTTGTGTCCCACTCAGGGCAGGCTGTGGCTTGTTCACTGTACATGTGCGAATGCTCCGGCAGCCCACTCACTGTCTGAAAACCTCCTGTACAGTAGCAACTGCTCAGGAAAGAACGTCTGCCTCCGAGTAGCACACACATTTAAGCTAGCTTGTACTGTAGAATGTCCTCCCACTCACACTCAGAAGACTGCCAAGCCATAAAGTTAAATGTATGTTGACTTTTTGAATTCACAGATTACGTGCATATGTTTCTCACTCTGGAGCATTACATTTATTAATAAAGTACTTTCCACAGTATATAGCTCAGATACAGTGCTGCACTTATGTTAGCAATCTTGATACCGTGTTTCGAGCACAAGATTAGATACAGTTCTTTGCTTGAAACTGTGCAGTGTGTTGGTGTTGTTGAAGCGTGAGTGCATCATTGGTTGAAACTGGTTAAATTCCTGGCAGAGTCCAAACTGTTAATCCTCCTTTTAGGTCTGTGTTGTGCATCGTTATACAGTTAAGAGAAATATTTACCAAAGCAATCCACAGTAAATCCTTGGCTTCGGGCAGCATCACCAGGTTTGTCACCATATGGTGTGAGCCTGCAACCCTCCAGTCATCCACCTAAACTGTGCTGTCAAGCTGCAGCCTTTTAGAAACACAAGACAGAGTTTACTGATTAACATTTTCAAACTGTGCAGCTCCCGAAATTAGGCCTTGGCTTTATGTACAAAATCTGTTTCTCTTAAATGATTTATGCCATCCAATATGTTAAGACTGGGAATTATACTTCTGATATTTATTTCATGGTATCATGCCCTTGGAAACAAATACAACTTTATGCTGAGAATGAAATATTAAAATCAGATCTGTAAAATAAATAAGTAGAAAGACCAGTATACATATTTACAAGAGACATCGTGTGATATTTGAAAATAAATGAGGGCTCATCTAGCATACTTAGAAAATGATGTACAATGAGGCAAAAAGTGCTTTGGGATATTTTGATGAAATTATTTATGAGTTTAAATAAATCATCTATTCACCCGAGCTTAAACTATTTATTTAAAATGAATGCACCCTGCATTAGTTTTCATAGCTCAGCATTTAGAGCTGCTTTAAAAGAGGAACTGTGGAATACCCAAACTCGTACTGAGAAATGCAGACAATGTCAATAAGGCAGGACACGGTGCCGCAGCACATTGAAGCCTCGGTGAAAAAATCATCACGCTTTTTTTATTTTTTATTTTAAAGGAAGATACTGACCACCTCTGACCTGCGTGTTGTGCATTAAAAATATAATTTCTCTGCAGCTTAAACTTGTTTTGTGCATTTATCTTAAATATTTCAAGACTGCTTTTCACGAGTCAGCAAGACAGGATTTGTTTTTATGTAAATCTTCTTGAAGTGATTTCTTCTGTTTTGAATCTAATTTAATTGAATTAGGTCAACTGCTTATATGCTTATTTTGCAGCAGTGTTACCACTGTGTACATTGCAGGCCGCAGCCTATATAAAGTGTCTGTAACAAATCAAATTTTTATAAAGAGTGATGAGGAAGCAGAAAACAGGGGAATTAGCATAAAGTGGAAAAAAGCAATGTGCTACTTAGTGTGGATATTCTGAATCGTCACACTTCTACCAAACAAAAAACTGTTGCATTTAAAACATTTATCCCATTTTGCTTCAGCGTACTTCACATATCAAAAGGCTGTTTTTGAAAAGTGCTCTGTTTTATAACTGCAGGGTACACTTTGTACGCTTTTTACCCTCACCCCCTTCCCTGGCCTGCCACCCCTCCACTCTCGTTTCTGAAGAAAGCTAGGTGTTAACACTACAGAAGCAAGAGGAGTAAGAAAAAATCCTGCAGGTACCCTGTGGGTATCTTTCAAATTAATCGTCTGGCTGGTCTGTCTTATGTACAGTTTTGAAACATTAACAAGACCTTTGAGAGCAGGCGAGAAGGGGAGAGGGAGAGGGAAAGAGAGCAGGACATGGCATGATGGTCTTTAATGTTTTATTGAACAGATACAAATTATTTTGGCCCTGGCCTTTACTGTTTGGTGGAAGTCAGTGAGAAAGCAAGTCAGGGCATGCCATGGGCACTGTGCGGGGACGAAAGAGAAGCTGTGTGTGATTGAGGGTCTGAAGCTTAAAGCCACATTCATTTTAGTTATTTATTTCTTTTCTGAAGAAGACAATGCCATGAAAAATTCTGAGAAAAACACTGTAGAATAATGATGCTCCACACAAGGTGGTCATCAATTTGAATTGATCTTGAATATGGGCTTGTGAATTTAGTTGAAATTGCAACAGATAACATGTTTAATTCTGAAAAAAAATAATTGTGTTGTTTTGCTAATGCTTGCATAAAACCATGCAAACATGTCACATCAGGGATTTGTTTCATGCTTTTTAGTTGAGTATAATTTCAGTAAATGCACACTTTTACATTTATATTTGGAATTGACTGCAGCCTTTCAGTTTGTGATTACAGTATCTTATTCCCAACATTAGTATAGGTTGTAATTATGCCAATAAAGCATATTTTACAGCTTGAACTCCTGAAATGATCCATCATTTAAATATTTCCTTGATGTAAACTAGTGCACTTTATGCACTCAGTGGAACATTTAACCTGGTAAGCACTTTTTGCACTGATGAGTGATGAGTTTGAATAAATTATGCTCTAATACTCCCTTATTGAGTGATGGGGCTGTTCAGCATTAAGACCTCTATGCAGGTCAGGACATTGTCATGGTCTACTGACCTGAACAGCTATGACACTTTTCTACAACACCTACATCAGTTGCTACAGAAATCTAATTATCCTTCAAATGTATAATGGCAGCACTTAAATAATTCACTCAAGTGCTGCTTTGAATGACTGACAGCACACATTAAAGACTAAAACTGCAAAAAGAAAGTGATTAATGTTGAGCGTAACACTTTAGAAGCCATTGTTTGCGGAGGTATTACTGAATATCTGTGAAAACATTTACATGTGCACAATTGGGACTCAAATAATTTGCTCACTGATGCAAAGTCTTCTGTGATTTCTATCATTATTAGATTTCCTTAGAGACATTTCCCTGCTTCTAGTCAGTATTTCCTGCCTCGACTGGAAGACAAGGAACACACATAAACACTGAGTTGACAGACCTTTTTAACTGTGGACATTGTGCCATGCACAGGTGTAACAGATACCAATAAACAGTGGCTGCAATCCATTTAGTTGTGTGAGTATGTTTATGAGCTAGCATGCACATCCACATCAAGGTTCTGGTGCTCTGGTGATGGAATACAGCCATTATTAATGTTATTAGTGTGTTCAACAAGTCATAATTGTGGGTGTGTCCAAAATCATTCCCTCACTTACTCTTTCATTAGCCCCATACAACACACATTCAGTAGTTTATTCTATAGTGATCAATAAATGTACTAATCACCATTTTGTGTCATTTTCTGTTTCATTGTGGACATTTTTAAGACCACTCTAGAGAGCATTTAGTGGCAGACATTCAGGAGTTTTCTGCCATATGTACAGGACAAGACGTGCTAAAGAACAAGGATACTAGGATAAAAACAAAATACTAACAAAGAACTACATATTTAAACAGGGCAAAAAGTGATTGAAAGAGTTCAAAGTATCCACAGGATTCTGTACAAAGTTCTTATGACTGGTGCTATTGGATGTGAAGGGAATTTTCGAAGGCAGAGGGGAGAGAGTTAAGCATCCTGACAGCCTGACAACCCTTCTAATACAAACTTTGTATTAATCTCATCAAATCTGATCATTTGTACCATAAAATGAATTAATTAATTTCACACCCAGAATTTGGAGACTCCAATCACTGGCAGTCTCCAGCACACCTGCACTATGATCAGGTGTGCTAGTTCCAGGGCCTTGGAATTGTGAATGTTGGCTCACCTTCACTTGGCTAACTTGGGCACTTAAAGGAATATAGCCATCATTTATTACTACTTACAGCTGTGTGTTTTCTGCCATGACGAATCAACATGTCTGCCTTGAAGCTCTATCATGAGAAATGCCTGTTAGTAGCTAGTAGATTCATAGAGACAGTTGTGAAGTTCGGTAAGAACTATGCTAGTTTGCCAGCGTGAAGGTCACAAACTTTGCAACAACCCTGGCAATCTGTCCAGCAAACATCTCAATCTGCCCATTAGATTTCTTGTGTATACATGGAAATTTGCTCTGATGTTGGTGCTAGAGGAAATGTTAGGAAGATGATGATCATCTAAGGATGATGAATATCCACAGCAGTCAGTTTATGTATATGTCAGAATATCTATCAAGCATTCTTATCCTTAGGCAATGCTTGGCAAAAGCCACAGTCAAACTTGCAATTTATTGAAATTATGTTTAAGAAAATATATTCCCCAAATACCCCCAAATGCCTTGAAATTCTACATACATTGTATCATAATTTTAACTGGGAACTTTACATCCCCAAATTAAGGCATATAAAACATGTGTAAGCTGCTAAAGACAAAAGGGAAATGAGAGCAGACCTGGTTGATAAAGCTCCCTCTAAAAGGAAATGACAACAAAGAGAATCCCTACCTTGATTTCACTTGTTGTCCTCAGAGTGCAGTCACTATTTATGCATGTTTAACAGACCTGCTAATTCAATTAGTGTAACAAGTCATGCTATTTTTCCCCTACACTCACTGTTTCTAATGTGCTAATGCATTTACATAGTTAATTCAAGATACTTTTTCATGTTCAGCATGTAAATGATTCCATTAGGATTTAGTTCAGTCTGTTATCATTAATCCTGTTAGTAGATCCCACTCATATTGGTGATGGCACTGAGGCATTGCTCAGCACCATAGTGTACCTGCAAATGCATGTAGTTCTGCACACAAGGACGTCCAGGTCTGGCCGGGATGTGATGACATACATTGGGCTGGTTGTGTTAACACAGTTTTAAGTCTCATTTCATCTCATTGTAAGCGCTGTCGATGTGACAGGTCCTGGTAGGTCATCTCTGGAGTCATGGCTGCTGTAATTCTTTCATGCAAACCAAAGTATACAGTAGTAAATGCTAAGTTTGTTTGAGAGTTATGTGTTATGCAGTCTGGAAGAAAATCAGCGCTAACAAACTCGGGGAATGTGGTTGTTACGTTTACACTAAATATCAGATTGTTAACTGTTAAATGCTGTCAGCTGCTGTATGTACAGTAGTTTTAGTAGACAGAATTAGTTCCACACTTAAATTATGATGGAAATTATAGTCTCTTTGATATCCCAACGTAGTTTTAAAGGATAAGTCTGGTAATTTTCTATATTTTCCTTATTGTCACCAATCCCATTAAAAGACTAAAAGCAACAATGCATTTATCCCACTATTGTCTAAGTAATGTCCAGTCC
The DNA here is from genome assembly GCA_036024295.1 of Nannoperca obscura. Classification (NCBI taxonomy): domain Eukaryota; kingdom Metazoa; phylum Chordata; class Actinopteri; order Centrarchiformes; family Percichthyidae; genus Nannoperca; species Nannoperca obscura. The sequence continues at coordinate 13,322 of JAVQJL010043045.1, forward strand.
TGATATATATCTTGTACCTCAATGTGGAGTCCAGTGGCAAAGTGATTAAGATTCATAACACACCACTGGGGACCTTTGTTGCATGCCACCTGCCTATGTGCAAAAATATTCCATTAATATATTTCAATTCATACAGACAAACAATAAAAATGACAATGCACAGTGGACAGGCAATGGTTTACATTACAGACCAGATGAAGTGCTTTACTATTAGGAAAATATAAATCAGGAAAATAAAAATTCATACAGAAAAAAACAGTGGCACCAAAAAAAATAGCTTCCTGTTGCTCTTTGAACCCTGATAAAAATTATGTTCTTGTGACCACATTTTAAGTCCTACATACACTGCTGCTATATACTCGATAGGGTACCAAATGTGTATTAATCCGCAGCAGAAATTACTCCTCAACAAATTGACTGCTTGCTCCAGTTTAAGTTACATTTGCTAAGAACTACAGTGCCCAGTTGTCAGAAATCTGATTAAACTGAAGGTATATATTTGTGACGTGCTTTTAAAGAGTTTCGCCTTGAGTAGGAACCAATGGCTTGAGAGCCGTATTCAGAGGAGGCTGGAATGTATTGAGACAAATTTGGGGATTTGTTGTCAATAACAAAAATATATAACATCACTTCATCCTTAGATATCTAGCCACACGCTAACATTTAGGCTAGTTTGTAGTCATGTTTACACGGGTTTGTTTAATGCATCACACCATTTCTAATTCATTTCTTGTTGCTAAATTACAAACTAATTTTAGGCATTAAGATCATGTTACAGAACAGATGGGGATGTTGAAATAGTATGTGAATAAGCAAACAAATACACTGTGGTTGCATTACCAGCATGCTAAATACAAGAGGAAACTTGGGAAGCTGATACAATGCTTTTTTCCTAGTACCTTTGCACAAAAACGTACAAGGGAAGACAAATGAATAAGATGTCAACATGTCATTTGTAACGTATCAGCAGTAGAAATCTATCACCCAGTAACTGTAACTGCTGACAGAAAACTGGCGTGTTGCTACAAAAGCCCCCTTTTGAACACCAATTTTGCACCCAGAGAAAGAGAACAGAGAATGGGATTACATTACAAGTGTATGTGCTGTATAGTCTTCCTTTATAGTGGATTGCGTTGTAGCGTGAAAGACAGAGCCGACTTCTATCATGGATGGGCCGATGCATACATTAATGAGGACGAATGATGTGCACATCATGTGCTTTCAGGTTGAGCTTTGTGTGGCCCTAATGTGAAGGCAGAATAGTTCACTGGTCATGAAAATTTCATCATCTGCATAGTAAAGCCCACAAAGTAGCCATTAGATGGATAATGTTAAGATGGAAGAGAAAAAAATAGTTATGCTGAAGCATTGAGCGCAATTTAAATTTGACTGTACAGAGTTGAAGTAAAACTTTGAATACAGTTTTTTGTATGACCACCATATTAATTTATTATTAAAGCTGAAGTAGGCAATTTGAGCATACACAAAGGGTCAAGGTGGTAAACCTTTTTTTGACTAACTAGCAAACTAACATCTATTCTACTCAACTGGTTAAGAGTCACTGTGATTGGCTAGTTATGTGCTAGCTTACCCTGATTGGTTGTTTGAAATAATGGGCAGTCAAAGACACATATCTTTTTAAAGGAGCTCTTCAATTAAATATTGTTAGTGAAAAGCAATGGTCAAAATTGGTTATTTCAACCAAAATTAAAAGAAAATAATATACCATGTAGAGTCACTTAATATTTCTTAATAATGCTATTTTAAAAGAAAGCTTACAAATTCTACATTAGATAAAAAAAAGTCTTCCACCAGTACATAAGCAACACTTTAGGAAGTGTATGAAAGGGAGAAAATATGAATCTGGAAGTGTTAAGGTGTATCTTTCAAAATAAAAGTCTAAATTCACTAAATTCACATAGGACTTTATAATGCCTTGTTTCTCCAGGGATTTCACTGCATTATTTCTTAAACATACTCGATATACATGATAAAATCAATAAATCAGTCTTAAGTCACCTACACTTGATTGATTGTTTTACATTCATCCTTTTCTTTAGTTGTCACTTTCAATTATGTTTTTGTCATAACAATACCTTTGAATGGACTGGCTCAGACTCAGCAGCGCTGTGGTGTGGAAGGAACTGTGTTAACTAGGAGGAGGGCTTTTATAGTTGTGATGTGATTTAGGGTCTATGAAGTGTGTCTGCTCTGTGTAGTTGGCTGCAGACTTGTCTCTTGCTTTGAATACTTGACATAATTGATTTCTCCTTACAGTGGCAAAAGGAGCAGTAATTAAGAGCCCAGGCCAGTTCATTGATTGGTCTACCCGCCTGTGACCTCACACTGACAAATCATTGCAGCTCTTCCCAAGAGGTCGATCAAGAAAGCCAAGTTTGTGTTTTAACCCCCTTTACAAAAACACAAGGTAGACAATATATCTGCAGCCCTGTCTCTCCACAGTAAGGGACTGTACGAAAATTTTTAGCGGGGGTGGATGTCAAAAAGGGGAAGGTTTTTCTATTTGTTGAAGGGAGGGTAGTGTGAATTTTATGAAAGGGCAGGGTCGAGTCTGTTAAAATATTCCTATGACAGATTTATATTTTTATTTCAGCATTCCAAGCAGCACAGAGCTGCCGCCCTGAGCGCAGTTCATTGACCCACGAATAGTGGTAATAACTATTCAGTAGGTAGCTATTGGGTTAAAAATGGAGTGGTGGAAATGTTTGGTAAATTATTGTCCCATTTACATGAATTTAAAATAGTGCACCATTAATTTAATAATGCACCTTAAGGTTTTACCATTCAACGGGTTGTACCAATTTAACAGAACTTTATTTTGGAGATATTATAAGGTAAGATGTTGGAGTGTTTCAAGTTCAGGGGAGGGTCCGTTGGCATTTGCGGCAACTGTGGGCCTTGCTTATTTTATTTTATTTTAAGTGAACAATAAGGTTCAGCCACCCTCTCACTCTAATCATTTTCATACAGTCCCTCACAAGAATGACAATATAAAGAAAATCAGGAAGACTGTGGTAATAATTAAAAAACATAACAGCAGAAGTTGTACGTTTGTAACAACACTAACACTGTTGCTACAAAAATGTTGTATTACGATGACAGTAGATGTGAGAGCAAACACATAATGCCAGAAGCTTCTTCATTACAAAGACGGAAAAAGTTGCCACCGTTTCAATGGAAACAAACATTGCTTTGGGCCCCTTTGTAAACAGCACACAGCTGCTATTTCGAGTGATGGGAGCTCCACCTTGTCACAACAATTCCCTTAAAGAGGAACAGTTTAATGTCAACAATATTTTCTCCATCTGCCTGCTCATGAAAACCTTCCAATCCACAGGGAAAATGTTTCTCCCATTCCAAAAGGAAAAACACAATAGAAAAAGATGAACTGATAACATCAAGCACAGATTGTAGTCAAAGGCATAGTATTAGCCTGCTGCAATAAGAGCTTTTGGTGGCACACATCCATCTGTTCACTTTTGCATATTTCAAAGAGGTGTCATGCCTTCCGTTATTTAGAAATTTCTATGCAATTTTCACAAGGAACTCCTGAGAGCAGCGTGCCAGCTGACTGATTTGCATGGCCACCTCTCCAGTAAAATGGAGGTATTCCACCTGCCAGGCTCCCGCGCTTTCTTCTGAGAAGTTTGATCGCTCAGCGGTAATCTGATTGGGAGAGATCCATCCAATTTGCGCTGATAATGAGACAGCTTGACAGGGACACAACGGCAATTACTTTGCAAGGCATATAGTGTCACAGTCTAATTAGACAAGGTTATATATTTCAATTGAACCAATTGTATTGTATATCATGCTCTTATTTTTTGCAAGACAGAATTGAATGCAGTGTACAGCTGTTTCAGTGGCTCTCACGCTGTTTTCTGTCATTATTTTACCTACTTTTCAACTAGTGTTACCACCTTTCTTCAGTATTCGTGCACTATGTTAAATGTTGTTGGCATCTGGGAGCAGCTGATTGCCCTGAGGGTGGGAGCAGGCCCGGGGCTAAGAGTCTACGAAACAAGACACTGGTTCAAGAGAGAGAGAAGAGTGCAGAGGTGAAGGTGAGAGCGACGGAAAGGAGATTTAATGTTCTCCATCATCGTCATGGGGAATGTTAGAACCCTGGCAAAAAAAGATTGATGATCCTCTTGCCTCTGCCAGGAGCATCGGCAATCCAGACTAATGTGCGTCATCGAGACACATCTTCTGGGGAATAAACCAGACGCTGCTATTGCGCTGAAGGGTTTTTTCAACTGTTAACATCTTAGTTCCTCCCACTTATGACACAGAGAAGAGATACAAGGAGGAGATGGCAGAGGTGTCATTCTGAACTGATGTCAGTCACTTACAACTAAGGCCGGGTATTGAACAATTTGTTACATATTGAAATGAGTTGATGACACTGAGTGTTGATTAATGGTCAGATATCCAAAGCTGACATCAAATGCTTGCAAATAGTCTTAATTTTACTCTTTTTTAATCTTTTAAATGAAATTGTTTTGTCATAACATGTATATTTTTTAAAATAGAGTGCAGAGTGTGAACTGAATAGTTTACAGCTTTCATTCAAGTTCTTTTATTGTCATGTATGCAACAACTGCAGTGAAGCAGTCGTCAATGAAATTCTTAGATCTCAGGCTCTGTCAAACTGTGCTCTAACAGATGCATATATATGTCTATATATGTATATATATATTCTAATTAGATGTGTGTGTGTGTGTGTATATACACACATATCTAATTTAAAAAAAGACATTGTGTCAGATGTGAATGTGGAGAATTTACACATCCCACATTCCAATAAAAAATATATATTTGACAATGCTTATGCTCTCCCTTTGCTCCTTGTCTCCCTAGAAATGCATCTAACTACCTTGAATGTCTATATAGATGGCAGACATCAATTGTTTGTGAGGTCATAGGCCAGAGGGCAGAGGAGACGAGTATTTGATACATTCTATTTGTTTTGTGTGTAGAACCTTCATTTTTAAAATAACCACTTACCAGCAAATAAATATAGTGAAATAAAAACAATATTTCCCTCCATTTTGTAGTGGAGTAGAGACATGAAGTGAAAATAAAGTACAAGTAGCTCACATTTCTGCTGAAGTACTGTAAAGTACTGTATTTCAGTACCGTAGTTAGTTACTTACATAGTTAGTTACTATCCACCAGTGACAGGCCTCTACAGTCTGTTTGGATAACAGTAGATACTGATTAGCTAATAGCATCACTGACACCACATTTAATTTGCAGATGTAATCAAATTGTATGTAAATGCAGCCATGCGATTGGATGGAGAATAAAGAATAAGTCAGGTAGTAAATGTGTAAGTAGGGAGTCTGGTTGCTGAGTTGCTTGATTGCACCAACTTCCTGCCAGCAGGTTACATGATTAAAGACACCTTTGCATGTGACCTTTTTGAATTGTAACTACCTATCAGACGAGGCCTGCACAACAAAATTCAATATAAATTTCCATGTGCTGATATGATGTCAGAGGTCATGTCTGGCACTAAACACATGAAAACATCTAAAATCATTCCAGATTAAAGAAAAGAAAGAACGTGGCAGTGTTTACTATGGATTATATTAACACCAGTGAAAATGGTGGTCTGTCAATTTACACAATACATATTGAAACCTTTCTCATATAACATATTATATAAATTTGTTGTGTGCCCTATAACAGTCATCCCATCATAAACCCTGCATACTTTTAAGTTACTTGTCATCTACGTAACATCTGAAGACCAACCGTATTAATCAATTACGTCTGTAGTTGCCTACTCTTCATCAGTTCAGATGCACCCAGTGTGAGGCCTGTTCAGATATGAAAATAGTATGGAGATTTACTGGAATTTGTGATATTTAATTGGAGTTTGTGTGCGTCTGTGTATGTCTCTGTATCTACTGGCAATGTGCCTCATGAAATTAAAGCAAAATTCTTTGATCTGATATAAGATTTGAATAGTGGATATTTAAATATTTAAAATTCTTCTGCAGTGTCACTTTGATCTCTGAAATGATTAATAGGGGTTTGTTAAAGAAAATACACTAAACGGATCTGGGAGAGCCAACCCACTGTAATTGTGAGTTCTCTCGCAGAGTGAGGGTAAATTACCCATTTTAAAGTAACAGGGTAAACAGTTCATTTGAATTTTATTTTATTCTTTTATGTTTAATGAGACAAGAAGACAGAGAGTGACTTCAAACACCCCAATCTAAAGTGGAAAAAAAAATTCTCCATGAGAGAATGACATTTGGAAGGGAAAAGTGCTTTCATCGTTTATCACAATGATTAGGAAGAGGAGGCTCTTTGTCTACCATCTCTCCCTTTTTAGATAGATAGATAGATAGATAGATAGATAGATAGATAGATAGATAGATAGATAGATAGATAGATAGATAGATAG
>JAVQJL010043048.1:0-16057 GCA_036024295.1 Nannoperca obscura
CACACACACACACACACACACACACACACACACACACACACACACACACACACACACACACACACACACACACACACATTCTTAGTCACGCCTTGGCTCCTTGTCCACTCTGTGCAATGACTGTGCCAAGTGGAGGTTCAGCCAGGGCAGGAGGAGACTCAGAGTCATTACACCTCTTTCTTTAAAGTTACTGTGGCCAACACACATACTCACACCTGGAAAGACTGTTGTTAAAATTGTCACGTATAGTATAAGACACATAAGCACACAAACACACACACGCACACACAAAACACTTACACATACCCTCAAGCAAACCTAAGGATATCTCTGTGGTAGGTAAGCTGGCCATGAGACACGTTTTCATTTCAAACCGGTCCTCTGAACTCATATGGACCCCGTCCCAAATGAATTTTGCTGCCGTTTTCCCTGATCGGCCTGTTTCTTCAGACATCTCTCTGAATTGGTGGGCCGGCTCCAAATCGATTGGCTGACCCTCTCCCCTCTTTCCCGCTTGACACTCCCTGGCTGATATGAAAGAGCTCGCTCAGGCCCAGCCCCTGGCGATACCTCCACCCAGCCTTGTTGTAAAATTTGACTGGCTGGTGGGGCCAGCAGTTGTCCTACAGGCCTCCGGTTCTTTTGAAGTTGCCACACAGAAGATGAATAGCTTCCCCTCCTCCACAGGCTTGCAGTTGAGATTGGGGGATATTCCCATACCTGCCTGTGTGCCCTTGCAAACTCTCCCTGATGCGTTGGGGGAATTGAACCTTGCTGGCAATTGCAGGGCTCAGTGGTGCCCTGCACCGCCGCTGGACGCCTATTGGCGTTTCAAGTGTGCTGCCAGCTGATTTTCCACAGTTTGTGATTTCTTTCCTGCTACTGTAACCTCGCCTCCCTTTCAGCCTCACACAAACACAGCAACCATACGCACAAACACAAGCTGAATTTGTGGGGGAAGCATCCACATTCATTAGACTAATGCACAGCTGTGGAAAAAAACACATTTTCTTGGTGTTTTTATGATTTATTGTGCGGCAGAAATGTGAAATTGTGTATATGGGGTATTAGTTATTTAAGTGATTTAGAGGTTGGCAGAGTACTTTTCCTTCTCGCTTGATGATTTATGGTTATTGCAAAAATGTGAAATTGAGTATATGAGTATAAGCATATTACCTTATGATAATATAAGTAATTGAAGAGATTTAGGAGTCTGGGGAGGCTGGGTGTTGCATTCACAACTGGTGCCAAGGAAAATGGAAATGGCAGCTTATCAGGCCGAAATCACTCTCCAAGCAGAGGTGACACATCAGTAAATTTGGCTTCTGTGGCCAGTGGTTTCATATTGTTTGGCTCTTGATATATTTGATGGTATATCAGGGGGATATGAAATGGAGGAGTTATGAGATGTCATATTATTCAAGTTAAGCGGATGTGAAATATGGTGATAGTCGTTGTGTTATAATATTGTTTGGGTATTTGTGCACACTGACAGGTGGCTGAAAGATATTCCAAAGCTGTGCCAATTCTGCAGCCATAAAATATCCATAGCCATTATATCTGGTTGCGTGCGTTTTCCTTATTATACTTGTCAATTAATCTTGGAGGGACAGATAAGGGTGAGAGGTCAACCTTAAATGGATTTGGTTTCCTTAGGCGGGGTTGTCTTGCTCCAGAATGACTCTGAGCAGTGCTTTCCATCAGGGCTGCCACCGCTCACTGTGGTAATGATGGCCGGGGCTTCATTAAGAAGCTCGTTAAGTCCCCTCGTTAAGCTGCAGGGCCGTTAAGACTTTGATTGTTAATGGTTCTTCGTTAAGGAGAGTGGGGAACCAGGCTCCCATGGTGGTCCTGACCAGCCGGGTGTTTTGGTCAATTGGCCCCAGTCGGCCTCCTGGAAGATGGAGGATGAGAGGGAGCCTGAACCTGAAAAGGATAGTGCAGTCAAAAAGTATTTATACACTTCTCAATGAACTTGTTTGAAATGGAGTTTGTTAGAAATTTGTTAAAGTAATAAAACTTGTTAACCAACACAGGTGCACTGGTGATGGACCAAATCAAATGGCTGGACCTCAGAAAAAACACAGTTTATACTAATGTAGTACAAAAACAAACAATGTCAAAAACTGGTCAAAAAATTCTCATTGTATGACCTGACCTAATATGAGTGGATCTTTCCTGCTGGTTGCCAAGATATTGTAAATTGCGCCCTATTGTTGGCTGTGTGCATCTACTTTTTTTTCCTAACTGGTTCTTTCAGGCTATCAAGCTTACACTGTTCTGCTTGCCCTGCACTGATTGCACACTATTTCCCTTTGTCATTTTGAAAACACCAGTTTGCCTGAACATGTGCAGCACTGCTTCAGCCAGGTTTGCATATTGTACCAGGGCTGCATGGGGAGGTCATTTGTATACTTTACTATAACTATAAATGGTGCACTAACACATATTTGATCTGGGCAGTGAAATCTGATCACAAGTGGTCACTGGAGATTGATTCAGAGATCCATTTGGATGCCATGCATCAATGCAGTCTGCCTTTAAAACATTATTTCAATTCACAAGGCCAGGTCTTAATAGTGCCATAACTATTAAGCCTTGTCACAGTTCTGCAAGGAATTGTGTGGGCTCCAAACTAAAGCAGGTAAAAAGGGAGGTTTACTTTAATACTAGTCAATTTAGAACATATGAAATTAGGCAGATGAGTAAAATCAGACAGGAAAGAATGTCTGGAGAGCAATGGCAAAAGCTATTGTGTAACTTCTTTGTCTCAAGCGGCATCTATAATAACCAAGCCTCTTATGATGATACACAATCAAGCAATTAAAATTTTGGACAGGAAGTCGATAAGATCACATCATAGCGTGTACTCAAGAAATGAAATATCTTAAATTTTCATCATTTTGTTTTATTTGCTAATCTTAAACTCATCTATATCTGCCTGCATAAACAGGCTTCCCAAGTGCTCAGTGACCTTGTGGATCCACTCAGAGCTTCAGGCTCTGGAACACATGGAGCATGTGCCGTTACATAAATCCTCATTTGGACAAATGTTTTTTTTTGTTTAGGGGATCAACATGTGTATTTCCTTACCTACAGTCAAACTGGATCCTGACTGGGAACATTTTAAACCCAAATGGAAGCAGTTTTTGAAGAGGGATAAATTATATAGTCATGAATGATCTGGTGCTTCTTGTTTTAGGGTGTGTTATTGTATTACTTTGTGTATGTTTGATCTGTATGTTCATGTTGAGTTCTGAGATTTGTGTTTTTAATGTATGTACCCATTGTTGAGTTTGTGTTTTGTACTTTCTTTTGTGTATGTGCTTCTGAGTTTTATTTATTTTAGAGGCCCATCTAGGGACGGGAATTGCAAATTAGGCTATAAATGCTGTGGTTTGTGGCATATGCTTCATTATTGTCCCTACAAATAAACATGAAATAAATAAATTGACAGTCTGGCAGAGGACTGGTGTTATAGGGAAGGTATAGGTAGATATAAGGAGTGGATGATTAAGGGAAATGGTGTGTGAACAGGTGCTCATGTGACTGTCTGTGAATGTCTTTTGAAGGTCTCCATTCCGGAAAAAATATCCAAATGTTAGTAGAAAGTGTCCAAAGCCCCTCTGATCCTAATTTAGTCCCCTGCTTTTTGTCTTTATGATCAGTATTTGTTTTTACCAAAATGGTAAAATACACAGCTTCCTTAGCAAATGTCACACTATATGGTCTGATCAGTGGAACACACGCACGTACTGCTGCTTATCAGCTCAGCAGTGTTGTGCATGACCTTTGACAGAAAAAATCTGTTTTGCTTAAAACAAAAATGCTTTGAACGTAACATGCAGAGCAAATAGATGGACAGCAGAGACTTGGTTTTGCAGGAGTGGCTTGAGATGTTTTTGTGGATGTTTAGATACTTTTATCTCGTAGACTCGTCACTATTTGATCCTGCTAACAGCTGAACAAAGTCCCCTTCATGAACGTTTTCACTGCTAGTTTAAGAGCTTACATTTCATAGTTAGTTATGGTCACAATAGTTCCTTGGACTTCAGAAACAGAGCTAGCATGAACATGCTAAAGCTAGTTGTCATCAAAGATAACCCCCCATAGTCACATTACAGGGTGCATGGGTATAGAGAACAGACATCAGACCAGCAGTAGGTCTATCTTTAGTTTCCTAAGTGCACACTGCTCTCACACAACACCCTCTATGTTGGCTAGAGTGCTTTCAGATTTAGCAATTTGCCTTGTCATTTAAATAAAGGGATCCTTTGAAGGTGAAGTGTTTAACTTTAGAGTTCATGCCAAATTGTTCACACAATTTTAGCTTTCAACTTTCAGACAGTCTAAACTTATGATTGCTTTCTTAGCTATAAACAACCTTGTCAACATCCGTACTTATCGCTTACCCCCCGGAAGGCTGGCATATCCATGCTATTTCCCCCCTTGAAAAATGGCGATCCTCAAAGTAAATGAGCATTTCGATTCACAGTATCCATTCTCATTTCATTTCGCAAATGTGCTTAGCTGTTGCCACGCAACAATGCCTTCCTGAGCTAAACTACCATCCTCTCCCCAGCCGGCTCTTCGCTCTTCTCTCTATCTAAAGTCACAATGTCACACTTTCTTGCAAGTAGGGGCTAATTTCGCACTCTTTTTTCCTTGTCACAGTTGCTATTCAATCCACGTAGGTGCGGGGTAATGAGATTGAATCTTGATGTGCTGGGCACATCCTGCTGGCGTGTCTCTTTCGTTGAGGACGGAGGACGGTGTGGAGCCTTCCCTGATATTACCTCTCCCTGCATGAGAGGACGCTGGTCGCTCCGTTGCTCTGCCATCCCACCAGGCGCTGATCCAATAAAGCTCAACATAGGGCTGCGATCGATACAGCATGTCCCACTGCCATGCACCCCTTCCCCCTCTCTCATACCTCACCTATTAGTTAGGGAATAATTGATTGCTCTACTGTTCATTATTCCTTTGATTTGGTGCTTTCATTAAATAGCCAGGGCACTGCATGTGCACAGACTAGTAAACTCTTGCCGTCCACAGCTGCTGGGAAGTGAAAAGAGGCTTTAAGAGTGAGCAGGAGAGTATGTGTCCTGGATATCATTGAGATTAAGGAGATCCTGGTTCATAACTGTTCATACTGCAGGAATAGAGAGATGAGACACAGTACAATGGAAGGAAAGTGTGTGTGCGTGTGTGTGTGAGAGGGAGGTATTGTGCATGTTTCTTTTGTCTTTCTCTGTTTAAATTCATTATATCCTGGAGGCATTCAGGGGATAATCTGCTTGTTTTGTCTTCACTGCCTGTCTCGAAAAAACAAACTTAATTTTTAACTGGTGTTTACTCTTGTCTTTCTTTCCCACCCTTTATGTTCCTGTCTGTCCTTACCTCTCACATCCTTCAACTTTCTTGTCCGCCTTTTTTATTTTTTCTTCATTTCTTCCTTTTCGTCCCCCCCTTTACCCCATCCTCTCTCATATAGCTCCACACCGACATGGACAGAAATGATGGACGCACTAAGTATGTCCTGCGAGGCGAGGGGGCGGGCTCGGTCTTTGTGATAGACGAGAAGACGGGTAACATCCACGTCACGAAGCCACTGGACCGTGAGGAGAAGGACGAGTACCGTCTCGTCGCCACGGCCACCGACAGGCAGACGGACCGTGCCCTGGAGCCCTCGTCACAGTTCATAATTCGGGTGCAGGACATCAACGACAACCCGCCTATCTTTGACGAAGGCCCCTACAGCGCCATCGTGCCTGAGATGGCAAACATAGGTACTGGAAGAAGCATGGGCAGAGGGAGGGTGGGTTTAGAATCTATTGAGGGCCAAGGAAGAGGAGAGTATGGAGTGTTTAATGTTTAATATGTTATTATGAATAATGAAATATTTAATAATATGACTAAATAAAGTAAAACATATGTGACACAATAAATAGTATAATAATTGAATAAATTAAAACATTCATGTAAAACTCTATTTTGGTAAAAACTATAACTATTATTATTAGTCATTTTATTATTACAATTTATTTATTTTATTTTTCATTTATTTTCATTTATTTTAAAAATATTATTTCATTATGGCTTTTTTCAGCAGATTTTGAATCAACCAACTAGAGGCTGCTGCTGTAAATAAACACAGTGCACACTTACATTACAATTAATACCCTCTTCTTTTATTTAGCTATGCATGCTGCCTAACTAGCTTGGTTGGATTGTGAGCTACAATTATTTACTCAGCAATAGGGTCAGAGCCATTGTTAGCAGCCGCAGCTAGCTGGTAAATTCAGTGTTACCTCTGCAGCGTAGTGATTCTGAAGACGTTCTCAGAGAAAGACTCTGTAAAGAGCAAAGACACACAGAGGTATCCGATATCACTCTCTTTCAAATATCTGCTACTCCCAACAGTAGTTTATTCTATAATGAGCAGGGAATTGAGATATAAGTTAATGATATAATCATTTATAACAACTATACTTTAATGTGACATATTGCCATGTGAGGTTGTTAGGAGAAAAAAGTGTACATGCCATGGACCCTACTTTTTTGTTCCATTGTGAGAATGAGGGCTCCATATAATGCACCATTACACTAAATTTGGATGCTCACATTAAATGGCAGACAATAAACATATAATGCACTATATAATGTAAATATAAGGAGTGGTTTTGGACACAGCCAAATTCTTATAACCAAATGGATTTAGCTAGCTTGCTGGCAGCTGGTTAGCCTGCCAGGTTTACAATAATAATATATAACACAATTCATGCTTGAACACAAAGTGCTTAACATCAAAAGCAGATAATCATCACATTTATGATAAAACAATAACAATTTTAAGACAATACAACCAGGTAAAACAATTCAGAAGAAAGAAATGGCAAAAATATGTCTTAAGATTTGAAAGTGTCAACAAATTTAGAACCCTGAAGACCTTCAGACTTAACTAAGTCTACCTCTCTGTGCCTTTTAGTTCCGACATATAAGAAAGGGCACATGGGATTGGCTGAGAGGTGAGGGGTTAAATACTGGTGATACGGTTATGAAAAGTGACATTAAGAAAAATGCCATCATGAAAAAAAAAGTAAGAATCTTTCTTTCTTGTTGAAATAATAATGACCTCCAATAAAACCCAGTTTATTTGAAAATAAGAATGATGAAATACAGTTTCATAATGATAAACAGAGTTTTAAATGTGTATAAGCGCTGCTGGGTCTTTGTGGTGCTCACGTACAAGTGGTCTTCGGATACCTCAGGTGTATTGTACCTATTCCATCTTATGAAGGGCTTGCTGCGTGGGCGGAATATGATTTCAATCAAAAATGTAGAATGCAAGTTTCCCTCAAAAACGATCCAAGTCCGTGCCAAATGAAAATGCTTTCATTTTATATGGAAAAGGAGTAGTCATTGTCAGCAGTAGCTAATACCCCTATATGTGCACAGGTGTAAGGATGATGTACCACTTCCTCGTTTTTGACCTCTTGCTTGCACATCGACCATCCTCCCACTCAACTCATTAATGTAGCACAATATAAGTGTGTAAACTACTGCGCACAATGACCCTGTTGAAGACCTTTGCAGGTGTTCAATTATTTAATAATTTACATTTTTTGCAAGATATTGTACTTTATGTATTCATATGATTGTTTATTTCATTACAGTATGTCTTATTTACTCATTAATTATCAAACACTTTTGGGGTCCACCATAGAAAACGTACTTTTCAGTTTCAGTTTTCTAATTCCTGTGTCCTTGTACCCACCAAAAAATTATTCTTGTACAGGACCTAGTCTTATCTACAAGGAAAGCTGCCCAAAACTGTCCCGTATATGATCATCTGAACTTTCTGCTGTGATCTGTCTACAGAAACCCGATTTGTTGCATCTTTCCCACAGTCATAACATGAATAAATTGCTATCGCAGTGCCATCTGCCATCCAGACAGCACTGGATTGTTACATTTTTCATGATAGAAAGATGATTAGGTTTAATCCTTAGACCAGAGGACAACATGGAGGTACGGTTATTATAGTTTGACCAGGCAGCCTTTGTGCAAAGCCGAACATGAGGTAACATAATTACGCTCCTGGATTTGGGGAGGTTTCCTGGTTGCTCATTTGGCTGACGGACCAAATTCAGCCTGGAGTCTTTGTCACATGTCACACACATTTCTTTATCTCATCCTTCATGTCCTTTCTCCACTGTGATTGAGTAATGAGAGCACAAGTGATAAAAAATAATCTCAACAGCTGGGATAAGAACTTGCCTTGATTTAGAGGGTTATTGAAGTAACATTCTGTATACAAACTAAGGCTGTATAGTTTTATTGGTTTGCTGTTTAATCAGAATAAAGCACCAGTCAGTCACTGCTGTCAAGCTCCAAAATGATGGATGTCCCACTTGACCGCAAGTAGACAGTGTGTTTTATTATTTCTATCTCAGGGTTGAATTGTCTGAAGCTTTTATTCAGCAGCTTTGAATTGGTCGTCTGTAGCCTGCACAAAAACACCTCGTACACTGAGAAGAACATGAAATATTGAAAAATACAAAATATCAATTATTGTCAGCTACATTTAACCAATAATGGAGCATTTAAAATCTCTATTAGATGAACTGTAATATAAACACCTATTATGAAAAGCACTTCCAGTGGGACATGAACTAATATTGAAAATTGAATGAGTATGTTAATGTTGCCATAGATGTCTTCAATATGAGATTTTGACAGCTGCAGCTATACAGCCATTATACCAAGCACTGCCATAACATTACTTCTTGCTAGAATTCCATTCACAATATATCACCTTTTTCTGCACAGCCTTTTCAGCCTTCATCAAACTGAATTCTTAAATGGTATTGTATGATGGGAAAACCTGCTGCACGTTAGTAAGTTTGATACAATAGGTTCAATACATGGGTAGTTTTCAGAATACAAAGAGGAAGAAGATGAGTGAGGGAGAATATTTACAACTACTCTCCCTGTATGCTGTCTGCATACTGCATCTAATATTAAAACAACTTTGCAGAGCTTACTCCGGCTTATAAAAGGAATTCCTGAATTTTGATTGACCGTTCTCCAAAGTCGCTGGTTTGTATTTGTGCTGCACCAAGCTGTGGTCACAGCAAATGCAATGAATCTCCATGGTGACATCACTGCTCCACATTTGCATGAAGTGCTTTTATGTGTCAAAAAATAAACATACTCTTCTCTCCAGTCCGAAGTAAATTAGAAATAAATGCACATAAAAATTGCTATTTTATCATAGCTTCTAATCCAAAAAGTCCCTCAAAACATATTTTATCAATCAGCTTCTTACTATGAGTGATGGGATCGTACATGAGCACAATGTTTGCAACCAAACATAAGAAATGTCTGCATTTTTTCTTTTGTATCTGAATACAAATGTCTGATGATAGTTGAGTTGTTTGGTTACTATGAAATTTGATCAAACCACACCCACAGAGTCCTGAGATTAGCTGAGTTTTTGAAATTATAAATAAATATTACCTAAAGGTATGTTTTTATCTTAATCTTTAATAGTGTTGCTTATTTCATGGTTCGTACAATTTCTTGGAGGTTTGGAAAATGCTTAATTTTTATCTGTTTTGTTTTCAAGGTTAAGAATATGCTTGAATTTGAATATACTCTTTGACAAAATGCTTGCCTTTCAACATCATTTAAAGAAAGTGCTTTTCTTGTGTTAGATGAGCCAGCTAGATGAATCCTCTGTGGATCCCATACTCTGGAAATTAGGAAGCATCATAATCCTGATCCAAACATACAGTCACAGTGACAATGTACATTGAGGAATTCTGTTAACTTTATTTTTCACAATTGCATTTATAGTAACAATATAGGTGTGATGATTATAGTTATAGAAATACTTTCAAGTTCACGTTTTCAGGGGTTTAATGCAGCAAATAAACATAAATAGAGGGATATGTCCACTCATGTCAACAAACAATAGTGATAATAACAATTAAGCTGCTGTTAGAAATTGTGTCTTCTATTCTCTCACATTGCTAAACTCTATAGTAAATTATCACAAGCAGGTAAAGACTGCTAACAATATAGAATCAAGTACATTTTCATCACCAGCACCAAGGCTGTTATACACAAGGAGAGTGTGTAAAATGAAATGGGCTGGCATATAGACTGGTTTACATTCAGTACAACTCAATTCAGTTTTATTCTGTAGTCAGACAGTTTCATTCTATTGAGCTGATATTGTTTTCAGTACAAGCAGCGTCTTATGCCTCTAGCAATTGCCAAATTATAACACTTAATATACTAAAATATAATTAAGTAAAAACAGAGATTAACCTGTTTTAGGTCAAATGAATGAACAACTTAGTGATGCATGTCCATATGAAATGTTAATAAGAGACCAATTTGATCTTTGCTGTGTTTCCCTTTAGGCTTGTAGACTTTTGCAAACTCTAAGACACTCCCAGTCTGGCTGCAAGAAGGAGGAAAGTGAAATATTCCCCTCTGTATAGTTTCAACCGAGCTTTGTGTCCACATAACACATTTCAGAATACAAGGCTCTGGGGATTCCTGGGTGCCCTTTTCAGATGGTAACACCTAGATATAGTTTCTAAAGAGCCTTCAGTTACAAGCTAAAAGCGGCCCAGAGTGAAGGACATTTGTACGGCTATAATTTCTTTCTATGTAGGCCACATACTTCATTTCCCTGTAACAGTCTCATGAAAAAGGTGTTTTTTACAAAACAGAAAGTGTATATTTATTCTGAAAGCACATGCAAATTGTTCATCTTACAACATGCAATATATGCTAGTATAAGTTTCATATAAGTGCACAAAAGCATTTGGTCTCCACTTTTTTTCAGGCGCAGGCCGGTCAGGCGGCGCTGTTCAATTTTATTACTCTTTTGGCATGAAATTGCATCTCTGTTTTCACCTGCTCAGCACAGACAGAGAGAATTTCATGGCTGGAGCTGGTGGATGTGTGCTCATGGTCCTCTCCAAAACCAGAAAAAATCCAATTCAAATGGAAACACAGTTTGAGTGCAATGCTGGCAGAATCTTAATGAGTTAGATTAATGTATGATTTTTACTAATACTGTCACCACAGCTGCTTGTAGGATGCATAAGGCCTTTCCCTTTTGTTGATTAAATACCTGTAACCATCATATAGCAACAGGAATGATGCAGTGCACATGTTCCATTCGCAGTCTCTAATTTAAGAGATGTGTAGCTTGTAATTATGCACAGGCCAAACAGTTTGGCTTATTATAATGATAATATGGTTATTACTATTACAGTGAGCTCCCTGGTTATGTAATCATGTAAGCGGCTTTAACAGACAATTGTTTTTATCTCAGTATTTGCAGTCGTGGCTTGATTGTGTGCATTTTTAGTGTACAAAAATGTAAGCAAAGAACAGTAGAAATAGAAACAGCTTGTGTTTTACTACATAAAAAGAACACATCATTTGCTTATTAGGGAAGCTGTTGATATTCAAGTTGTGTATATTGTGTTGCTGCTTTGGGATTCTTTTCCAGAGAAGAGATAGTGGCCTGGGCTTCCACTCTGCTCATTAGGAAAATGTCTGCGTGAGGAGCTGACGTGATTGGCCATAACTGAAGCCCACCCTGACTCCACCTGCAACTAATCTATTGAAACTGATCAACTAATCTAATGAAAAAGACTCGAATTAGGAAACATTCATGGATTTTATTGTAACACATCTGAACTTTTAAACACATTTTTTGCCCTGAAATTTTGTTTTTAGCTCTTTTTTCTGTATCATATAATTAAGTATGACTATTGATATTTTATAAGGGGGGGGGGATTATCTTCATGAGCCATTTTGAATGTACAATGCACAGTGTTTACACTTTTAAATGCTTATTGTCTTGTGCAAATAAATTAAACTAACTTAAACTTCCACTTTGCACTGGACACGCCCACCTGCACTTGCACCCGACGTTTGCAATGTCAGGAAGAGAGAGCCCCCTTGTTTGTGAAGCAATACTCTGTGAAATGCTTTTACTGTAGCAGAAATGGTGGATCAAGATGAATAAATTCAGCCACCACAACATTCATAATAAAACACCTTAAAATCCATCAAAAGTTGACCCTGCATACCTCAGTTGGTAGGAAAACAAAAGTTTTGAAATTCCTGTTTAAACCTCGCCCTGTTTCATGTTGGCATTGAAGTATGGCAGTGTCTGTGTATCAGATAATGTTTACCTTCTAAAAACACAATACAGTGTATCAACTAAACTCATGAGAAGAGAGTGGAGTCATTCTTCAAAAGCTGAGCTGTTGTCTTACAAATACAAGAAATTACCCTCTTTCAAATTTTAAGAGGAAATTATAGGGCATTATAAAAGTATCCGCCACTTTGAAAAAAAACATTTCCATTTAATTTTCTTTTAAACGCTGTGACACTGGGCATGCCACAGCTGCAGTGACCTGCTAATATTTCTGTGACCGCAGAAAGATCATGTACGGTGTGATAGGAGTGCTTGGAATAGGTATGAAATAAGAAATAAGGGCAGAGATAGAGGGGAGTTTTGCACTCATATTACAGTGAGATGTTGGAGTGACAATAACTGTCTGAGATTATCATTCAGAGCATGGCTGCAGAGTACCTGTAGGAAACAGTTTGTATGTACAAAAAGTACTCTAATCTCCATTTAAACTTCGCTCTGCCCCTTGAAAATGGGTTCTACTTTGAGCAGCACTCTTTCCTTTTAAGAGCAAGGAGAATTGCTTTCAGGAAAACTTTGGAATTTGCCAGAAAAGAGGGTATTATTTTAAATTATTCACCCCAAACTAGTTAGTTTAGAAAAGTTTAGCAAATTTGGCCTGAGGTCCTTGCCATCTGCCTTTTAAAAGTTTTTTTTCCAAACATCACCTCCCGCACTGAATTGTTTAAGTCAGATTAGAATAATGACCCTGCCAGCAGCCTGCCGGGGCAGGGCCCAAGGAGGGTGGGTGATGGAGACGAGCACTATTTAGTAATCCTATCAGCTGCCTTATGAGAGTCTGCTCCTCAGAGCAGCTCAATCTTCAGATTGAGTTGTTTAGTCAATCATGGATTCAATATTTACTGATGATTCAATATTTACCAAGGCGCTTTGCAGCCTGCGTGACAGAGGAGAGAGTGCTGCTGTGAGGATCCTATCAAAGGCTCGTTACATGAGACATTTAAGGGTGAGGGTAGGGTGGGTGGGTGGAGAGGAGGGAGTCTACGGCAATGAGACACTAATGCAAGGTGTGCTGGAACTGAGCCAGTTCCCCGCTTGCAATTTGTGTCTGCTAAGTGTTTTGTGTTGGTTTCATTCAGCTGGGTATAAACATCTTGCCAGATGTGTATCATCCTTCTGAGAGAATGTCTCACATTTAAAGTTTAACCTTGAGTATAAACATTAAAATCCATGCATGCATTGCATACATATATACACTATGGAATGATTCCTATTCCTTTTCACCACAGGACAGATGTCTTGTGGTAAGAACACACGTTCCAGATGGATGCGTGGCAGTGTGAATTTTTGATCCTTGTGGAGTGTGGCTGGCTGCATACCAATAGGTTTGCCTCCACCTTGTACTTGTTGCATCAACCTCAGAGTTTGATCCCTGAGTCTGATTAGTTTCTACTGCTGTCAAAAGAAACATTTCGGTCTACTTATCTACGTGTGCCCCCCCTGCACTTATCTATAATATCGATAGTGAAAAAAAAAAACATAAAGCATAAAGGGATTCAATTGCAGACACTTTGTAGTCTGTGTCAGTCTGTGAGCGAAGCGGGTATGGTGACGGAGTGCTTTGAAATAAAAACAGAAAGTGCAGATAGTGCTGTAATAGTTTTTTTTCTAGTTGGAAAGAAAATGTGTGAAATGGAAAATGAAATCAAAACTGAGAATGGATTAAAAATAATGGCCAAGCATCTGAAAACACAGGTAAAGAAAAAGGGTTGCCTACTTTCCTGTCAGTTTCGTTGTACTTGGTCTCACTGTCTCTACTGTGTCTCAGTTACATATACTAATTGTATACTATATATATATATAGGTATATATATAGATAAACAGCATGCACCAAAATCAAGTATTTACTAATGAATGCTAAACCTTTAAAACTCCAGTACAACTCCGGTTTATTTCAACTTGGATGTTATTCCAACAATGTACTCACTGAGTTTTTTGTTCCATTTAGAAGGGGCAAGAAAAGTATGTGGCCAGGCGACCAGGCAGGTTTCTAAGGAACCAGCATTTGGAAGAGAAAATATCGGGATTGTCTGACTGCTTGTGTTTCTTGCCTTGTTGCACTTTATTGCAGTGATATTGCTATGTTCACAAATCTCAGATTTTGCTTTGTTAAATACAGTATGTTATCACAAGCAAACAAAACTATAGGCTAAAGTTGTGGAAGAAGTATACAGATTTGTATGAATTTCTTTGGATAATTCTCAAAATGTCTTTGCTTTTTGAGAATTATTGTGAAATTTGACCGTACTTTGGTGGAACTGTGAACAGCTCATAGACATCTGAAACATAACAAAGGGCCCAAACACACAAACACACACACACACAAACAACTTTTCTCTGGCCATGTTTACACCTGGCATTAATGCATTTGGGTAATCCGATCACAATTTGTCAGCTCTAAGTGCAGGTGTTAATTTCGGAGGTGGCCACATTATTTTAGTAGTGTGTACGCAAATGTGTCCTGGACCACATTGAAGGACCGCCTGCTAAACTAACGTCCTTTGCAGTATGTATTCATACTTACTGTATGAATACATACTGTATGAATACAGTAATGATGTCTAAACATTTTGAAAAGCCTATTGAGATATATTACGAGTGCGTCAAACATTGTAGGCCATTTGGTTTGCCAGGAACACACCAAGGAACAGACATAGTATGTATTGTTTTTATTTCTCCCGCGTGCCAAGGTCTTTGCAAACTTCTTCTTCTTCTTTTAATTTCTCGCAGACTAGGCACAGGAAGTGCGTTGCTGCCTTCCACCAGTAAAACAACAACATATACACCAGGCCTGCATAAACGCCATGGCGTTTTACAAATAACCCATATGTGCTGGCCTGGATCTATTCCTTGGCATGTTCCAGGCAAACTAAATCATTCAAAACGTCATGGCCTCATTGGGGCACAGAAAGAAAGATCGTATAGATGTCAATGTATTTTGACGTGTGTTGAGATTACAAGATTGACACATTTGTATCCATTTTGTGCTAAAAAGTCTTCCTCTGTCCAAGTGGATCAAGGATCCAAGACTTGCCAGACATTGCTTATCCAGACATCTGTACTTATTTGATTGAATCACCAGGTAAAGTTGTGCTAGGTAAGTGTTGTTGTAAATAACCAACCAGTTAATAGCAAACAGTTTGAGCTAGGCCAGCCTGAGATTTAGTTTGAGAATTCAGTCTGATGCTGCTGTACAGTATGACTGTAGTCCTCAGCAGCCTCCCACTCAAGTTAGCTATCCATCAACAGTAATGTCACAGTGAATATTCATGTATCTTATATGCCTCAAATTTCAGTGTGAAAGCCTTGGTTTAGTTTTACAACCTGCTACGCAACATCTTTCTCTTGTGATGCAAAAGCATGATTCTTTACCCCAAAAACCTTGGTGCTTGATGACGCTATGCTGGTCTGATGAATTTGGTCTTTTCAAACGGAAATAATCATCTTTATTTTCATATAGAGCGGAAAGTGAGATTTGATCACAACTGGTCACTCAAGACGCATATGGAGACACGTTCTAAAGCCAGGTGTGAACTGACGTGCTTAGGGCTGTCCACTTGTGATAGGATCACTCAAGATGCATGTTAATACCTGTAAACAGAGCCTAAACATTTACCATCTGTCATTAGCCCCTCTGATTCTTAACTACCCTTTAGTGGCTCACCAACCAGATGATCTCATGCCCCACTCTCTGTTTTCTCTGCACACCTCACACACACACTCTCAGACACACACACACACACACACACACACACACACACACACACACACACACACACAGCCGCCCCTCGCCTACACAGACGC
>JAVQJL010043050.1:0-31445 GCA_036024295.1 Nannoperca obscura
TATTTCTTTAAAGTTAAGACTAGTTTAAAGTCATCTTCATTGAAAAGTACAGTGCTTTTCCTTCAAAAATAAGGACATTTCAATGTGACCCCAAACTTTTGAACGGTAGTGTATGTAACATGATATAAAGGCAACACTTCATACTACTCCAATTAAAGCAAACATAATGCTCTAAATCAACATTAAATCAGTGATTTCTATAAATAAATTGTATTCTGTATTCTAGCATCAGTCTTACAACAGGTATGAAACAGGTGAATACATCTTTATCATAATTAGTAATGTATGGAGGGCCAACTATCTGCCTGTTATCATTTAACATATTAGATTAGTATTATAATGAAACATGAGACAAAATACATTTTGTAATACATTTAATAGAAATACAGACAACCAAAATATCTATGTATGACTTAAATGTCAAAAGTTACCTGGAAATAAGGCTCTAAATATAGAAATATTGTATGTTGTGATATAAAATAAAAACAAGCAAACAATATGATTTAATCTGCACTGTCCAAAGCAAGGGAGGTCCCAGTGAATTCCAAAATTGGCAAGACACCCAGTCCAAGGTCATTGTAGCCAAAAATAGTTGACCACAGCCACATCCCAAGTGCACCACTTTGTACGATGTTATCTTTGGACACTTTGATTCAAAGTGTAGTCTTTAAAGATGTGGCAAAAATAAGAGTGAAAACGTGTCCTGAAACACCTCAGACACATGTGTTCTTTAAGTAGTGGATTCTGAAAGTGATCTCAAACTGTGTCATCACCAAGAAGCTACAGGTCTGGTTTGGTTCTTACACAAGATGAACCTTTAAGTGAAACTCTACAGAGATGAACCTCCATAAACAATGAAACAAACCTAGTATAAACTTTGTACCTGTTATTTGAATGTAGTGTCCAGTAACAGTTAACATATAACAAGTATATTGTAAAAAGATTTAAACATGTTACAGGAAGTTGAACTCTTTGTAGTGAACGTATTGTAGGTGGCCCTGCCTAGACGTGTCCTCACAGCACCAGCCTATCCTCTCCTCCCTCCTGGATGACCTGACCAATAGATGCCTGGCTCTGAGCTCTTATGAAGCACTGCTTCTTGCACTCCATCAGCTGCTCCAGGTCACGCCACAGCTTCATCTGCTCCATGTTGGCGCCATGACTCTCCCTCACCATCTTCTGCCTCTCACGTAACTTCTGGAGTCCACAAAGGAAAAGAGCGATTAGTAGATTTGTAAAACGGCTTGTTTGTACAATCAGGTCAGTAATCAGGTAAAATATATACTCCATCTATATTACTGCAGTTCTGTAAGCTTCCAGTAAGTTTCCTCGTCCTCCCAGTCTGTCATCAGACCATGTTCTTGACAGAATACAGGAATATTTCCAAGTATTGACCCATGGCTTCTGCTAGGTTAGACATATCTTAGACATATTTTTCTCACCTTGCCAAGTAACTCCTGTTCTGAAATATTCTTCATGTACACTTCCCTGCAAAAGAAGCAGAAGGATATAATTCAAATGCAAGCAAGTGCAATTTTACATGATGATCTCAGCCAGCCTTTTTAAATACAAGGTGTGGAGAACCAACATATCTTGATGAACCAAGGCGTGGTAACGAGTTTCTGACAAGTCTGCACAGTATAAAACAATTAAACGGCTGCAGCTAAACTGTGTCTGACTGCTGTAATAAAAGCTTCCTGAGACAAAAAGGGTATTCATTTTGCAAGCAGCTTGCTGGCCCGGCCCAGCATGCTCACCTGATGGCCTTCTTCCTCTCTTGTGCGTCAGAGGACACATAGGCCTTCATCTCCTCTGCCGCCCGCTGTATTTGCATCTCAATGATCTGTGGAGGACAGAGACGGAGAGATGGAGTTCATTGTTAGTTGGTGTTTGGGGGCAGGTCACATGCAAAATGCTGCCGTATTTAACCTCTCCTGCAGCATCCCCATGGGTAGCAAGTCACTGCTCAGAGTATCAATTCTAATTTTACCTCATTTGGCTTGTAAAAAAGTGATAATGATGCGTGATACACCCACTGTGGCTAATGGCTATAATGTTCTTTTTCTTTTGAAAGTACTTGCCTCCGACATGGAGTTGATATAATGATATCTGTTTTCCTCCTGTGCAGTCTCCTCTCTCAATGCTTTCACCTCCTGTGAACAAAAAACAAGAACAAGGACAAAAAATATTACACAAGAATACACAGGATAAACATAAATGCATTTAAATTGTTTACTATATTATATGTAGTGTAGGATAATAACTATACCTGCTCCAATTTAGATCTGTTGCTCTCCAGACCAGCAGTACAACTTTCATATTGCGCCTTCTTTTCCTCATATTCCTGGCTTAGTTCCTGTTCGGAATCCAAACAGTCATACACAGAAACAGGTAAACAAATGATTTAACATATTGTATGAGAATTGAGATAAATACGACAGAATACACACTTTTCAGCACTCTTGTCATGCTCTCAGTGAGGTTTCACATCAGCATAACATCACAGCTAGCATTTGAGCAGTTTAACTTACATCAGGCTCTTACAAAATCTATTTATGTCTTCCTGTTGCAGCTCTTCATTAGCCGACCTGACCCAGTAAGATGGAAGAGCAATTCTGGGAACATGTGTAGGAAAATGTAATCCTCTGCTTTAGCTCACAATGTAGGGGGTTTTCCCATTGTGCATTTTATTTATGGACTATGTAAATTATTCTTAATGGACCCTGTCCACAATAACACACACACACACAATAGAAGTTAACTTTTACCGGTTTGCAGGCACAAAGTAAAGATCCAGGCATTTGTTTAGAAATTTTAGGATAGATTCAAGGTTTATCATGTTTTTCTCATTAAAATTAATGTTTTTGTTTTTGCTTTGCGGGGAGAACTTTAGAGTTGTTTGGGTGACGTGAGAGCATATCATCCTATGTGTTGTATGCATTAATGACCTGCTATGGCTGTTGAGGGCCCTTATTTAAATGTGTCAGCTGGGCAACTTTCTTTACAAACACCACCTGATACTGATTCTTTGAAGTAAAGGTTGTGTAATGTGGGCGATGCTCACCTGACACCGCTGTCTCAGTGACCTCAGTTCTTTTATAATTGGTGCTAGAGCCGATTTCTTCTCCACTATCATGGAGTTTAACTTCTTCACCTGTAAAACCAAGCCAATAGCACACACGGAATTAAAACTGAAAAATAAACCAAAATAAATCTTACAATATTCAAAATGTAATGGTATTTAGGAGACATGGCATTTTATGTTGAAATTTGCAATGTTGTATACATTTAACGTCTGCAGTGGAAACAGCAGGTAATGTGACTGTGACTAATGATTTACTGAGATGATTAGGGTAGGCAGCATTATCAAGCAGACAGGAGCAACCGGACAAATTTCATTAATATTTCAGTATGAAAAGTGTCTAGAGCCACAATATATGTCGTATGACATATAGTGCAATTCCAAGTGACAGCGTAAAGGTCTACTTTCAGGTTGGAGCCAGGGATGTTTGACTCATCATTAGAAGTGGTCAAATGTACAACCTGCCAAACTGATCCAACAAACTCCCAACAGCTTGGAGGAATGCCTAATGAGTTGCAACAGCTTCC
This sequence comes from Nannoperca obscura, assembly GCA_036024295.1. Taxonomy (NCBI): domain Eukaryota; kingdom Metazoa; phylum Chordata; class Actinopteri; order Centrarchiformes; family Percichthyidae; genus Nannoperca; species Nannoperca obscura. The sequence continues at coordinate 3,610 of JAVQJL010043050.1, forward strand.
GTTTGGGCTTTGACACAAAACTATGACAGGGTGATAAATGAGGTAGAAGCTGTGCTGGGACAATAATAAGCATGTTATATTTGCCTATTACTGATTGCAAGAGAGATCAATGTTAACAGGCAGAGGAGATAAAAGTACAAATCACGCATTTAGGTTTAATTAAATGCTGTGCACGTCCATGCAGGTGTTTTCACTTTTGGTTATTAGACTGCTAATGTGGAGTTATGTTGGGAATTACACGAGGTCACCAAACACCATGTGCTAATAGATATTTTGACTCGTCATAGTAGGAAAATCACAGGTGTTACTAATAACCTTAACGATGGCTCTGTTCTATAAGCCATGACAGTGTGACACAAACAGCTAAGTGGAATTCCACCATTGTTCATTTTGTTTTCCCTACTGTGAATGTCTTAATGCTTACTGTGAAAAGGGCCTATAAGAAAGATAATGGCGTAAGCTGTCCTGCACTCAACAGTGAGGAAGATTGCACTCAAACACAGTCTGTAAAGGCCCATACAGGCCTCAGGGGAGGTCTTATCAGCCAAACTAAGTAACAACACCTGTGTGGATGAGCCACAGCTGTGTGGAGGCTTTAAGATCAGTGGGGGTTAGACAAAGGCACTGCCACAGTCAAGCTTTACTCTATAGTTTATAATGGCTAAAAACTCCCAACATCCTTTTCACTCCGTGACTTCACAATCAGTTTTAGTAAGTGTCGTAGATGTTTTAAAATATTACTTTCCTCAGAAAGAAATAAACTGTAATGTCATCAAAATAGAGTTTCAGGTGTTGCTGCAGTGGTGTGAAAAATTTAAGTTTAGGGTAGATTTGAACAAATGCCCCCTTGATATGGTCACCATTTCAGACATGTCATCCAGCGTGCGGCCCTTCTTCTCGTCCAGCTCGCTCTTGATGGCCGACACCCTCTCAAGTTCCTCCTGAGTGTTACTGTAGCCAGAGATTCCCTTCTCAGCCTCCACAGTTTGCTTGAAAAACAACAAAGGCATTAACTCATCCGTACATTAACAAAGTCAACAATGGAATCAAATGGTCAATATCAACCGTCAGTCAGTGGGCTAGCAATGTGCAAATTTCAGTGCAAGATACAACTTTGTTCCACGTGAAGCTGAGGTTATCTGCTGAAGCTGTGATATGAAAATGAAAACCTAGGACATTTCAGCTGCAGTGATAGAGCTACCCACTCGTCACATCAGTCATTTGACTCTCTCTGTCCAATATGGAAATGCTAGAATGTAGGAGAGGAGCAGACATATCGCCAGCTAGACATGTGATCAGAGGGAAAACTTTAACAAATCCTAGTGTGGGATGCAGACAGAGGAGGAGCAGCAGCAGATGCAGCAATCAGAAATAGCAGCTCAGCCTGCGTCAGACAGCCTATCAACAAGTCAGGTGCTGGAACCGCACAGAGGTGTGAAGCCATTTCCAGGAAGGTTCTACCACTTCACTGTAAACACAAGCTGCGGGAATAAGGAGATTAAGTGAAAACAGCACCTTTGGAAGGGCAGCGTGAGCGCAGGGAGGGGGTGGGTGTGCTACAGTATGAATGCTAAAGGTTTCCGTATAACAAACGATGGTAGGCCATTATGTGATATGGCACCGTGATATGGTGCTGGGTGGCCCCCCGACCATTTTCTAATTCATAAACTGATTCATACTGAAAATGTTTTGTTTATACCAATTAGTAAATGTTCAATAATGTTTCTTGTCTGTTAAAATGGTATATTAGCCTATCAGCGATCTGTGAAGAAGTGGTGACACTTGATTTCTGCAAAAAGTTCACGTACACCTGACGTGTGAGAGAAGTTTGTCTTCAGGGCTGTTTGCCTGGCAGAAATTCCCACGTCTGTGCGGGGCTGCTGCGACTGGAATTGAGTCTTAGCAAAGATGAGTGAGGACATTTGAATAGACACTTTATTGAGCCCGAGGGTATTTTAGAAAACATCGAAAGGATGACAATGAAAACAGGCAATTCATTGAAAAATGGACAGATGAATTTGCCTTTATTTTGTTACCAAACAACTGTGTTCCATTTGCCAAATGACAGTTGTTTGAGAGGTTGCTAATATCAGGCAGCATCACGAGATAAAACATGCTAGCTTCAGTTCAGAGTTCCTGTCCGGAAGTTATAATATTATTAATGTTTATTAATAGGCCCCTGGCCTCCTGTCATTTTGTAAAAGCACGTTGAGTATCCCTGCCATAAAGGATTTAAAAAGAATGAATATATAAATATAACACGTAGATCCCGTTCCTTCCTTTGTTTTAATGTAAGTACATGTTTAGTCTGCTTGTGTTACATGAAAAATCGGAGTTCAAATCAGAGTTACCAGTTTCTGTTGGACGGTCTCATGTCTCTGCTTGAGAATCTCCTCTGTGCGTTGCAGGACTCCATATTCTGCTTTCAGCTCAGCAATTTCCTGACGTTTCTTCTTGTATACTGTTCCCTTGCTGCGCAATTTCACCACCAAACGTTTCAGCTTTGAAAAACAAAGACACAGAATTCAACATTACCTTCAAATTAGAAGGACACTTGATATTCTCACAATTAAAAAGGTCTTTAAATCTGCATTAACAGAAGAAATGATCTGCAAACACAACACTGACACATTATCAGTTCATAACTGGTCAGTAGTTACAGAGCATCATTAGCATTCATGGGGAGTTGTCTGACATATGTCCGTCCAATATTCATTCTCCTTTTGGCTCTGGTTTGGTCTCCACCAACTCCTGAAATCTCGCTCTGTAGCTGCTAAATGCTTCAAGTTGTTAAGCAGCTAATCGCTAACTGTCTGTCTGACATTTGGTGCTGAACCAAAATGGTAAAGTTACAGGCTCTAAAACCAAAACACTGTCGAGTTGAGGGGAACTGCAGTCAAGTGATAATTATCTGTATGTCTGTCAGTACATAGTGACCCCTTTCACTGTGTAGTAATTTGATCCATTGTTAATAAAATATAAATTCTAGCAGCTTTAAAGCAAAAATTGGCGTGTATTTTAATGTTTAACGTTCACGTGCCTGCTACAAGCAAGAAAATGTAAATGTGTTGTTGGGAAATGCAATGAAAAGAGGCATAAATACAGTTTATATTTGACAACATGGTGTCCAGCACAGCTGAGATACTGCGAAAGGCCACAGGAGAAGACAATGGGTTGAGCCACGGGAGGGAAGGGATTAGAGAACAGCAGGGACTGGGGGCCATGCCATGATCTGCAACAGTCACTCGATCCTTTCAGATTCACAGCCAGCTATGTACAGCAAACAGCTTCATCTGGCAGAATAACTGCTCTTAGTGGCTGTTCAACCCCCCCAACCCTGACTGTCTGCTGGGACACAATGAAGCTCCTCCACAATGAAGAGCAGCTATTAATAAACATGGACACGGGAGAACAGCCCCAGAAATCACAGAATGTGCTTCATGTCCTTTGGGGATCCGTGAAGTTTGATGTGGGTGTGTGAGTGAGTGAGTGTGGGGTGGGTGTGTACATTTATTCTTTGTGTATTTTGGGACATCAAGGGCAGACATGGCAGAAAGAGGAATTAGCACAGCAGCGTAATACTGCATAGTGTTCCTGACAGCGTGTTCCCAAAACAACTGCTGTTAAACTGGCCGAAAGCTCAGTCATAATGCCACTTGTCTCAGACATACAGTACACACTGTATCACACCAAATCACTGTGTAGAAATGCTGTACAGTAGCATCCCTTTATAAATACAATTTAGCCAGTTACAAGAGAGATCCCCTCAGTATTTCAAGAAAAGGGGAGCATGTTGCTGAGATCAGTGGTGGTGTCTTGACTGCAGTAAAACTAAATTTAAACCAGTGTGATGATTCTGGTCGATACAGTGGTTTCATGTTACTGGCCAACCAATGACAGGCAGTTGTAGTCATCCCTCTCAGAGAGACACTGCAGTTGGTGGGTGGCATGTGATGACACATAACCAGCAGAATGGAAAATACCTCAGATAAAGTAATCATCTCCACCGTGGCTGATGGCCCAAAACTACGGAGGGGACTGATAAGCTGTGTTTGACAAAACATTTTCCATGAACTTCATTCATGTATAGTCTCAAGGGCTCTCTTTGTCTCTACAAACCACTCCCTCTCATCATTTCAGTCAGACCTAAGGTATGTCAGTCAAATTCATTGTAATATATTGGTATAATTGATGTAGAACATGAAATAAATGTGAGCTTCAGTCATTTTTTAAACATTTCAGTATTCAGAAGTAGGAGGGGAAAATGGGAAGGGGGGGCAGGAAAGGGAGATAGAGGGGTAAAAACATATGTAAATTATTAAAAATATATATGTATTGTGATGTATTCTGTGGATTTGCAATAAAAAAAAAGTTGTTCAAAAACATCCATTAGTATTTCTTCCTGTCACAAATAAGAGTTTGCTACTTCTCCTCCACTGCATTTCCCAGATAACTGCTTTCTTTTCCCTTCCTGGAAAGAATAAACACGTTAGAAGTCATTTCCTCAGCGATATCTCACTTCCTCTGTCAATTGCCAGAATCGGTGAAAGCATTTTGTTTCTGCTGCAAAATAAATTGTAATAACCCAGAAAAATCTTCCAAAAATTGGACCAATTTGTAGAAACCCTAAACTGCATCCAAGAGGCCAGTAAAGGGTGTCCATATTCGGCGTGCATTAGTCTTGCTTGTTTTAAGTAATTACCCTAATCTCTCAAAGAATGGTGGCAATAATGTATTAATGGTAAAATGCTACATTTAACATTCTAAATGTGTGTGATATGAGATTTCCCATAAAGGAAATTCACTTAACCGCACGCAGGCAGGTCAGAGGTCATGGTCACCATGGGAATAAAACCCCTGCAACAAACACACATCTGCAGGGATGGACGTCAGGACGCAGGTATGGGGGGTGAGTAAGGTGCAAAGCTGTTGCAGTTCCAGACATGCTGCGACTCTTTTGCCTGAGCAGCAGAGAGCCCGGCTTTCACCTCATAGATATCAATGTGCGTCAACCACCAGGCTATAAAGATTCTCATCCACAGTGCATAGTCACAGCACAACCCCCATCTATCAGCGTCCCTCTGCTAATACAGAACTGTTTCTAGTGGACACTTCAACTGTAGGCTTAATGTATGCATAGGCAAAAGAAGGAGTGATTGTACTCAAGTGCAACATTATTATTTTTTTCTCCCTGTCAATAGTTCCATTCTATTCATCAACGTGACATCTCAGAGTGGACCGTGCCATGTGTCTAAAAGGGGGAGTACATCCCCGCCACGGAACATAAATAAAGACAGAGGTTTTATGCCTCAAGTCTGTTCAATGTGTCCGGCTGACTTGAATTAGAGGACTGATTACACTAAAGATTAGGGAAAAGGCAGTCTTTCAGGCAGTTCCTTGTTCTGGATATTCTCTGCTGTGTTCTATTTATGGCTCTGCAAGGGAATGTGGGGAAGAGTAAGGAAAAGCGAGAAGTAACATTAGACAGTGAGCCCGTCGTCTGTGTTTGGATGGGAAGAAAAATAGCCTCTTGTGTTTTCTGCGGTTTGCAAATCCACTAGTGTGCACTTGGATAAAGCTGGAGTTTGTGTAGGTTATGTCTTTTCTTGAATGCAAGCTGTAAAACTCTTAACAGAAACAAAGCAAGGCGTCATGTATATCCACCTAACGTTCCAAGAATTTCACTGATTTCCCTACTTTGTTACTGTAACAAAAAGTACTTCCAACATTGTACCTCATCACCCCGGATGACCTCTCCCCCATCTGAGGCTTGGGCCTGGCTGGCCCTCTGCCTCAGCTCCCTCTCTGCCACGGCCAGTTCCTCCCTCACTTCCTGGAGCTCCTCCGCCTTTGACTCTTTCCTTCGAATGATGATGGAGGCCTGCAAGAGTCACGTTACATTGGTTATTCAAACATGAAAAAATAGTTTCTTCTGCGTGACTGCAACTAAGCAATGGGGATGTTATTAGAACAAGAAATATATCAGCTGGTAAAAAAGCTTATGAAGGTCAACTACACCCAAACTTCCCTGGGATGTTTTAGCTTCACTGTGCAGTTTGACACTAGAAGGCTGATTTCACATGTACCTGCTGAAGGGGGAACGTTTCTCTGTGCTCACATTAAATCTTAAATGTTTAAAGTTAAAAATTAAATTTGTATATTTACACAGAAGATTCAGGGAGAAATAGTAGATGCATAGGTTTTTTTTTTAAATTAACTAGATAATTTAACTTTTTTGTAGGAAAAATACCAAAACATATCAGACACAACTTATTATTCCAAGCAGAGTATTTGTCTACATATTAAATGTCTGGAGGTGATATTTAAATACACTCTAGCAAAAAGATGGAAAAATAGTGGACAGGATCCAGAGGACGGCTGGTTTTGAGTTCAGTCTTTTGGTATATAAAAGAATGGATACATAAAAAGCCTGTTTATGTGGCATACAGTGAGGGTTTATAACAAAACAGTCAGCTGCGCTTAACCATAAGGTTTTCCTCAGGACTAAACAGCACTATAGTTACCTCAAACGTCATGCTATTTTTAGGCTTGTCACTAAAGCACTTCTTAATGAGAAGAGAAAGAAAGATGATCCATGCACTGCAACCCCTGCCTTGTTAGCAAAATCATCCAATACATCAATGCACCCTCGCTGTGGAGTTGTTGATCTCTAGTAGCACGGTGGATTTTTAATGAAGTGGATTTGGGTAAACACACGGGTGAGGTGATACCTGCCAATGGTTTCACAATATACTGCTGATCTACAGGTGGCGATAACACGCAGTGATATGCTGCAGTCTGATAGCAAGCAAAAATACAGAGGTAAACAATGCTGGATTTTTAATATTTAAAAAATGGGGCTTGCAAATGTTTTATGAGGAAGGAAATCAATCATTCAACACATGTTGTTAGAGCCCATGGACAAACACAATGGCTTTTGGTGAGTAACACTGAATGTAGATGAGAAAACTCTACATGGCACCTTTAACATTACAAAACATCACATCCGGCACCACAGGGCCCCGTTCATGCCAGACAAAATGGACAATGAACAGACATCAACAACACCTGTTGCCTGTAGAGGGTCAGTTTGTCGTCCATGGGGTCACTTCTCATCATCTTCTTCTCAATCAGCTGGTTTATCTGAGAATCGACGTCTTTAATCTGCGAAAGTAACAATTACAGAACAGTCATCAGAACGTGGCGATGTGTGGAGGTGCACAGACTTTAATGCCACTTCTCGGTCCTGACCTTGTCCTCCAGCTCCTGGATGTCGGCCTGGCCCATGGCAGGCTCTGACGCTATTTTCTGCAGGTGTTGGACAGTACGCCTCATGCCCTCTAGCTCTTTGGGGAGCTTCTCAGAGACCATGTAGGAGTTTATCTTGACCTCCTCTTCGAGCCTCTTCATTAAGCCTGAAAGAGACAGCACTTTTAATTAAGTAAATGAATGTGTTTGAGACCCTATCAGGCATTCCACGGCTCTTCACTCATACATGCAAACTAACTAAGCATATGAAAACACGCACTACTAATACCTTTCAAAAATGTAATTGTTGAAAGACAATTAATTACCCTGAACAACAGCCCCCCCAACTAGCATTCAAAGTACTTTTTATGGACAAGTACTGATAAGTACTGATAAGTAAGCCTGCATTGCATAGGTCATTTTAGAAACTGTAAATGTGTAAATCTCTCCTCAGCTAGAGAGCACAATACCAGATGAGAACAAAAGGAGACAATGTCGACATCAGATAAGCTCTATTACAGCACTTCAAAGATGAGTATAATTAGAGGGTCTCAACAGATGAAAGCTTATTAGCTAGGCTGTGTCCTTGAACTACCCATCCAGCTGTGTCCTGCAGAGGCAACAGCAGGACACAGACACTCACTCTCTGGATTGGCATCTGCTGCTGCCTGTCGCAAATCCTTCAACTGCTGCTGCGATCTCTGCAGTCGCTGCTCTGCCTGGAACAGCTGAATACACACAAATGATTACTAATATATTAACATTCAGTACCCACTGGTAATTAGTTTGTTCTACATGAGGGCTGCAACCAACAACTATTCTCATTACTGATTAATATATTAATTGTTTGGTCTGGAACAGTGCTCATCAAGTTTTACTCGGAGTTCAAGGTGCCATCTTCCAATTCCTTGTTTTGTCTCCTAAGTGTTAAACTTACTATCACAGAAGACTAATACCACAGCAAATTCTTGGCTTTAAAAAAATCTTCTTCTTAAATAATATTCAAAACGTTCAAAAACATTGTAAATTAATTGACTGACAATTGACTAAGTGATTCATCGACTGACTGTTTCAGCTCTATTGAACATGTCTCAGTAAAAGTCTTTTAAAGCTGGCTGTTTCTTCCCAAGAAACTTCATGATCTTGACATTTGAAACTTATAACATAAGCTGTAATTTAGACTGCTAATTAATTCTGTAATTATTTGAATCATCTCTGTTATTGATGACTATATCAAATAGGGCTGCAACTTTGCAACAGATTATTTGAATTATCGATTTATCAATTAAATGTGATACAATTATGGGGGGGGGTATCGCAACTTCTCAGAACCTTCTCAGGTGGGGTCTTCAAGTAAGCTATAAACTAAAGAATGTTTGACATTTATTCACTATTTCCACTTTAATCATTGAAATTATTAACTGAATATCAGTTCTTTTTGTTGTTGATCGACTGGTCTGTTAACCACCCACTTGTTTCAGACCTAATATCAAACAAGAAACAAAGACAAAAGACCTTATAGTGTGAGGTGCTGAAAAGGCTTAGGGCATAATGGCAAGCCTATAAATAGAGAATAGCTACAATACCTGAGATACTACACGTTCGTTTTTCTTTTCATTCCTTCAAAGCACAGAAGGTAGCACAGTGTTTAACTGGTTTATGATGTCTTAGTAAATAATACCATGGTGAGCAAATACGATGATAAACCGCAAGTAATCACAAGCATTTACCTGGTTCTTCTGTTCTTGCTTCTGGTGAGTCAGTGACTCCTCTCTCTCCTTCTGCACTCGCAGCTGTCTGGCCTGCTCCAGCATCCGCTGATGGTTGGACACTGACTCCACCTAGTGGACAAGTGACATGTTAATATGACGATGCAGGCTATCACATGCAGAAATAACCAAGGACCTCTAACAGAGTCAGGTTTCCCCTTTTGGCAGAGCCTATGTGTAAGACCCATAAAATCAACACCTCATTACTTCACAGCCTTGTTAAGGCGGCCTTGCAGCCTGTCAGATCCCTGTCAGGTCTATTAGAGAAGCTGATAATATATGTCTGGGGTCATGTTTTCATTCCTCCGTGAATCCTAAAGCCTTCCAAGCATTAGAAGAGCGAAGGGGCCTCTCAGACCGGTCTGCCATACCCTCTTCTTCAGCCTCTCCACACGTTTGATTAGTTGGTCCTTCTCTTCCTCCATCGCACTAATGTCCTGTTGTTGGAGAAAAGAGGTTACTTTACTGCATGATATCAGCTAAGCTTCAGAAGATGAATTATTCACACAGAACTACGAACAGTTTTAAAGTCAATACCTTCTAACAAACAGTGATTTTAAAGAGTCACAGTGTTTTTTACCCTTCTGATTTCTGCAGTGGAGAAGCCTGAAGTCCTCAGCTGCTCGCACTCTTTGTGATAAGTTTTAAAACCTTCCACCAGCTCTTCATACTGTGAACACACAACATGAAGGCATAACCTTGCTTGCTTTTTAGGATTATTGGCGATTTAAAAAAAACAGGAAATTAAATGTGTAATATATTGGCAACCTGTTGAAAGGTGTCGTTAATAACGTCATCCTGCAGAAACTCTGCAGGCACCTCCAGTTTGACCAGAAAGCGAGCCAAATAAGCCCTTTTCTTCAGCTCAGGGACCCTCTGCAGCAGCCAGTGGAGGATAGGGTGGACCACAGGCTTGCTGCCAGTCACCAAACCTTGTCTAAAGCTGCTCCTGCATGAGAGAGAGAGAGAGCATGTGATGAAAATTTAAGGTACTTCATTACATGGGGTGTGATGTGGGTACTTACATTTTCATTGAATGTAATAACTTACACATCAGAGAGGTTGCTAGGAGGTTTGTACTTCAGCATCCCCAGCAGAGCACACATCCTCTTTATGGTTTGTTCAGGCACTTCTTCACGGATATCTATAGCTTGCTGAAGACAAAAGTAGCAGTAAATAGAATTACCTAGTTCAGATTAAGTCGCCATGTTACATTTCGCATTGACACAACTGTACCAACTGAAGTCTGTACAGTCGTTGAAGCTACTGTCCCACCTTCGTGTCTATTTCAGCCAGAACATCATTTAAAATCTGCAGCAGCTGCATCGGTTCGAGGGAGTCAAATGTGATGAGGTTAAAGTTTTTCTTGAACGGGTCCTTGTTAAGTTGTTCAACGATGAATTTTAGCTGTTCACTCATCTTGAACAATAAGGAACTTGCTTGCTGTTAGTTAAAATGTGTCCGCTTCTTTGCGGGATTAGTTAGCTAGCGTTTAGCTAACTGGCGCTCTTTCGTCGACTAACAAGCAATCCAATCTGCAAATAAACCTTTAAAAACAGTACACCCGACTTGCTGGTGACGGTGGCAAACAACTATTTAAAAACGACAGAGACAAGTGTCCAGTATAAACGTAAGTTTGTCTTGTCAATTCCACAACGTGCCAGTTAGCAGACAGAAAGGCTGTTGTTGACAACCCCATGGAAGTCGTGAAGGCGTCGCGAGTTGGTTGCTAACAGGAAGTAACTCTGACAGAAGGTTTAAGAGAGTTTTGTTGCGCTAAATATGCGCAAATTGCTTTTGGGTCATTTCGACAGACGAGTATAAAACACGAAAACTAAAATACTACAAGAAACGGCATATTACATGCCGTTGCACGTGGTTAGAATAAACCAGCTTATACAACTATATAGTAACGTTAGCTAATTTAACATTTAACAATTCTTTCCCCTGAATTTGGACCACTGCCTTAAATAAAAAACACGTACTGCTTGGTCGATAATTGCTAAAAGCCAAAAATGTGGCTGTGGATTTGTAGGTGACAACATCTAGGTATGTTTGTGCTGCACCGCTGCACCGATCTGCGTACACACCCGCGTACCAGTTGTATCACGTTGCACGTGAACGCATCCCTCTGTCAGCCTGAACTTTTGAACCGTCAGATGGCGATGTTTTCACAGGGCACAGCTTTAGGTTGCAACACAATGAACTTTGGTAGGGTTTAACCAGTGTTCGACAGTAACTGAAAGGACAAGTGTGTTGTGTCCGAAAGAGAAACGGTTGGTCAGGGCAGAGGGAATATTAAGAAATGGGGTAAATATTAAGGCTGGATTTGAGCAACCATCAAAAGACAGTTTTTTTAATTCGGGACCTCGTTTTCCTTCATCCACCTGAAGTGTAACAGCCTTAAGAAATCACCTTCCTGCACACAATCGTCATGTTGGACGTTTCCTGCCTGTAAAGTGCCAGTTTATCTCCCTTATCTGATGTGTTAAAGCTGTCTTAGCGTTTTTCAACATTTCCTCGGGAACTATGTTCAGGTGAAATCCCAGCTGTCCTAGCTCAGCTTTACCTGGAAACTCTGTTTTCGATTAGAAACAGCATTCTGATAAATTCGTCCGTTTTTAGTTTTTATGTTTTGCTTATGTATTTGGAGTGTGGAGCCTAAATCACATCCATGTAGCCCCTCCTCTTTCTGCTGCCACTGTAACACTGACGGAGAGCCAAAACACAAGAGAGCTGCGAGTCAGTCTGACACCAAACACAGAGGAAGACATAGGATCTCCAGAGAACACACGAGCACAAGAAAGGAATCAAGTGTTTTAAGAATTAGGATAAAGTCACATTTCTTGGACTATGTCAAGAGGAGAATAGAGACTGGATCAGTGATCTTGCTTCTGTGGGATTTTATTCCTGGGTTTGTGAGTAAAGACTGTAAACTGAACAGGTTTTCTTCCTTGTGAAGTGGATCCTTCCTTACTCTGGGAAACACTTTTCCTTTCTGTACCACAGCACTATGGAAGCTTTAAGTTGTAAACAGTTAAATCCACTTCATGCTTTAGAGATGTGTATGTGTGTGTTGTTAGCTGATTGAATAGTTTATATCAGAGTAATAACAATGGTTGAACCGGTGGGGTTTGTGGAGGCATGGAGAGCCCAGTTCCCTGAGTCTGATCCCCCTTGCATGGAGATGAACTCTCTGGGGGACATTGAACAGGAGCTGGACAAATGCAAGACATCTATCAGGCACTTGGAGAAGGAAGTAAACAAGGAGCGCTTTCGGATGATCTACCTGCAGACTCTACTTGCAAAAGAGAGGAAGTCTTATGATGGGCAGCGATGGGGATTTAAAAGGACACCCCAGATGAGTGATGGAGACCTGCCCAGTGGCCCGGAAACCCAGAAGTCCCACATTGATGAGGCACAGTTGGAGGAGCAGCAGCAGAGAGGGCCTGGCAAGACAGCCAGGTGTAAACCACAACCAGATGGAGACGTGGATGGTGCATCCCCAGCCAAACAGAAGGGTGGGGTGTCACCCGTCCGCCAGGAGTCAGAGATTCCTGATTTCCCTCTGGGCACTGGCTCAGTAGCAGCTCTAAGATCCAACTTTGAGCGCATCAGGAGAGCCAACTCTCATACAGCCGGAGATGGCAGAGGGTTGTCAGTAATGGGTGGCCAGGAGAAACCTTTCTATGTAAACATGGAGTACCATCACGAGCGAGGGCTGGTCAAAGTCAACGACAGGGAGGTGTCAGACAAGATCAGCACCCTGGGCTGCCAGGCCATGCAGATGGAGCGTAAGAGGTCCCTGCACTCCCTGCCAGGGAACCTGTCAGCTGCCACGGGGGACATCAGCAAGGCTGTTCAGAGAGGCAGATCCACTGAGGGGAACTGCAGCTACAACGGGTCATATGATGACGCGGAGGTCACCCCACACTTCCTGAAAGACAGCGTGATCCGTTCCACTGGGGGAAAGTCTGAGCGGCAGCCGGCTGAGTGCCAGCCTTACACCAGTGTGTATGTTGGGGGAATGATGGCTGATGGGGACACTCGCGTCATCCACATTAGAGATCACAGCATAGAGGAGGATGCACACCTCACCTGGCCCAGGCGCTCCTACTCTCCTGGCAGCTTTGACGACGTCGGGGGAGGCTACACACCAGATTGCAGCTCCAACGAGAACTTAACATCCAGCGAGGAGGACTTCTCCTCAGGCCAGTCAAGCCACGTGTCTCCCAGCCCAACCACCTATCAGATGTACAGGGAGAAAAGCCGCTCACCCTCCCAGCAGTCCTTTGACAGCAGCAGCCCACCCACACCCCTGTCTCAGAAACGTCTGAAGCAGCAGGTGATGATGTCTGAGGCCTCCATCATTGGGGTCTGTAAAACGGGCCAGATCTGGCCCAGTGATGGGGACTCCACCACATCCAGCAGGACCTCTCATGACAACAGTGTTCAAGGAGATCTAGGTATGTCTGCAAGCTAGGAAGTTAGGAACATCTGTGTTGTGCAGCGTACAACACAGATGTTCCTCAAGCCTTTCCTTTTCAGGATTAAAAACAGAGAAGTAGTAAAAAGCACATTACAGGCCCTCTCTAATCACTGGCTGAAAGATGTCTGTGCTTACCCCGCCTGGTCTTGATCCTGATGAGTAAAATGCACCTGCAGTGGTTTTAATGAACTTCTAATCATTTGACCATATACACTAAATCCATTTTAAAATCTTTTCTGGAGCCAGGATTATTATGCACTTTATCTTTTTGTTGTGTTTTTGTCATTGTCTTTGGTTTCAACTGGTTAACCTGAGGGGATGTATAATGATTGAATTGGCCTACAAAAAAATAATAGGCCAGGTTTGATAGAATTCATCTTTTCATCCCGTTAATGAGACTTTTATTTTATTTCCTCACAGCCTTTATCCATATTGACTGTGTCAGGATTCTTAACCCATGCCAGTAAAGCATGATTAGCCTTTGCACAAAAAAGACAAACAGTTGTCCGCAGCCTGTAAAAAGTCAATCTGCCACGAAGGAATTGGGATTGACAAAATGGATTTAACTTATTCTTAACAGTAACCCAGTGGTTTTGCAGTCCTTTCAGGAGTGTTTTCTTTACCCTTTGTAAACTGGCCTGGCCTCTCTTTTGCTCCCCCTTCTGCTCTTTGCCCGCTGAATGCTGCAGCACTCTTACAGAGATGCTCTGACTGAGACAGTGGCTGCCCCCGGGCTTCCCAGTCGCTCAGCCCTGTCCACACTGAGTGTTTTCGTGTCAGCACACATCAGTGTTGTTGTCCTTGGTACAGAGTAATTAACTTAAAGGGGTTTGTCTAGCGTGATGAATTTAGGGAGGCTCTTTGTTACGGCAGGCGGGAAGGAAAAAGCCCTGACGACTCACTCAAAAAAAGAGGAGCGAGGGGCTTAAAGTGTGTCATGCGGCTTCCAATCAAAACGCCTGCCATCAGTGTTTCCTGTTGTTATGTGTGAACACAATGGGAGAATCATTCATTGAACACAAGTATTGACATGTTAACAATATAACAATGTTAAGTGGGATAAGGAGAGTAGTCTGGGCAAATTGGTAATGCCAAGGACAGAAGGAGAGGCGGGGGCGAGTTCCTCAGCGAGAACGTTTGTCAAAGTGAATGACACACGAGGACACATATCTGGTTGAGGCCAAAGAGGGATTGGGAAACAGAGCGAGTATTAGGATTGGAGCTGGAAAATTGTCTGCCTCTACCCCCTCCCAAAAAAGTGTTATCCAGTGTGGGTCAGATTAAGCAGATGAGCAGAATAGTGTGTTGTTATATAAGGTGATCCAGTCCAAAGCTCTTTGACACAAAGCATGTGACGAACAAGCAGATAGTCCGTGATATAATCAGCATGAAGTGTAAGCTAGCACGCTGCTCAGATGACTGAAATATCCAAATCCATTCGACCTGGTTCTGCGTGGTTCCACTGTGCCATTTGCCACTCAGTACTGCTAACATATGTTCTATTCATTTAGCAGAGACATGACTAAAAGAAGATGCACAGGCACAGCTTCTCCAAAGAATGAATCCACTAATGTCAAAGAGTAACTTCTTGAAAAAAAAAGAAAGAACATCCTGTTGTCACTTAAATGATTTCCAGTCATTTAGTGTTGCACTTCTATAAAGTTGGGGGATTTGCATTGGACAGATTAAAAAAAGAATGGCCAAAATTGATGCAGCAGAGGCAGAGATATCCTGATTTTTAGTCCAAAAATGCTGGATCCTACATTTCCCACAATGTAACCACTATCATATTTAACCAAGTGATTTCTGAGACTTAACAAAGCTCCTCCAGAGCCACAGAAGACTTTATACAGAATGACTTGAAAAAGAGTTAACTCAAGTTCCACTTACACTTACTTACAAAGACATTTCTCAGTTGTCATGGAGATGAAGACTGCGATATGTGGTTGAAAGCTCTGGAAAAAGTTAGTAAGTGGACCTTTAGTTCTAAATGTATTCTTTTGTATTCTACTTACTTAGAAGACCTCAAGTCTTCATGGGTCTGGGACCTTAATAAAAATGTGTTTAACCAAGGTTAGGGCAAAAACCCGGAGAGGAATTGACGGATTTCTCTGACTACTAAGACCACAGTAGAGACACAAGGTCAGGGACCATTAGAATACTGTGTGGAATCAAAAATCTGGATGAATACGGATTGAACCACTTTGGTTTTCCACTAACAAAACCTTTTAAAGAAACTTATATTTTATTTTACAATTTGATTATCTTTGTAATGTTTTTCTTTGCCTGTGTAAAGCACGTTGAATTGCCTCTGTTTGAAATGTGCTTTATAAATAAAGCTGCCTTGACTTGCCTTACTATATTTATGGAATGAGTGAACCACTGATTAACCAGCTGTTGCTGAGTGGTGCATCCGTGACACTGACCTGTGTGTAAAATGTGTGGAGTTTAATACACCCTGTCCTATTGACACCTTCTGTTTAAAGTTTTTGCCCAGATGGGACTTGTTGCTGACATAATGGCACAGCTGCGACATGTGGACCTTGCTTTGTGGATTACCAGAAGTATGGATTTATTTTCTGATGTTGTAATAACATTACTGTGCACGTTGCTGGATTAGGCCTCTGGCAGGGAGCCGGTTTGAGGGAAGTCTTTGCAATAAAGTGCTCTTTGTTGTGGTTAGTGACTTTTAGGGGGCAGTTGGAAAGTTTTTTTTGTTGTATTTATCATAAAGCACTGCGGCATTCACTGAAATCTATTAAATCGGCCCAGTAAAGCTTTCTTAATCTCTGTGTTGTAAAGAAGCTTTGTGGCCCAGTTAGCTCGTGCACATATTAAACAATGCTTCATAAACAATACAGTACAACACACAATCCAGTGGTCATATCTAAATTAAGCTTTTTGGACTGTAAGATTGGTGTGTATGTTTATATTCCACATGCTGTCATGGAACATGTGAACGCTGCAGCAGACAGAAAATTGACGTGATCCCTGCTGCTGCTGCTGTGAGTGTTTCAGTGTCTGGCATGGTGGCAGTCTGTCCCTGCCTGGGAAAAATTACCAGCAGAAACATCTATGAACTGAAACAAAAAACCTATACTTGTCCTGCCTCTACTCAGCTGCATTTCTGTGTGACATCTTAGTGAAATGGCCAGTCTAAAATTGACACATTTCAAGGGACTTTTTTTCCATGAATAGAAGAATGTGTTGTCTCCTGGTTTCTGGTTATCTAGGCCATTTGTCAAGCCTAGCTGTGAATAGAGCTGCTGATTAGCTGGGCCCTTTAAGGAGGCCAACTCTCTGATGGGTCTATTTTGCCATAATTAATTATCATCATGACACTGACATGCCTGTGGCTGAGGAAGGGTCTGAGTGTGTAGACTGTCTCATGGTTAATGTATTAAAGTGAGAGGGCATAGAGGAAGAGGTCGACCAAAAGGGATAAAATAAATCTCACCATTAGTTCAATGATCCTTGTGCAAAAATCAAGAGATTGCCTTTAAGGATACATTTAGCAACAGAGTAACAGAGTCTACCTTTGTCAGAATGTGGCACCTTTTCTGTAGGTACACAGGTCTGTCGGAGATGGATGTGACATTAATAGAAAGTATCTGTCTGAAAGGTTGTGATGTCTGTCTGAATGTCTTAGCCTCAGTCCAGAGGTTGGCATTACTTGCTGCCTCAGCGGGAGTTACACCGGTGCTGTCCACAGTCTGAATTGCAGACTCATGAATATTTGAGGTCCCTCGAAGAAGTCCAGAAAGGCCTGTGCTTGTACCTGGATATCATCAACATCTGAGGTTTAGTGGTCAAGGAAGCTAAAGAATTCAGTCTCTCCCTTTCCTAGAGTAAATGTAAGCCCACCAGAGGAAGTGCTGGCAGCTCTCGAGGGCAGCCAAGCTTGCCTCTGTGTGTGTGTAAGTAAGACACCTGTTCTTCTGTGCAGTGTACTGGGTAAAGTGGTCAAAAGCTGGCAGGCCATCAGTACACCAGGCCAGGCATCGCCAGCTGCTCTTGGAGTTAAAGCCATGAATAGCCTTTTTGTTCCTCCCTATCAGAAAACAGAACAAAAACACTTGTTTAGAAACTATGCAAGATTTTCACACTAGATTGTCCTATAAGCTCCTCCATTCAAATACTAACATGTTTCCATAGATAAACCTCAACAGAAAAAAAATCTTTGGCATGTTTATGAGCCTGCAGGCCTCCTCCGGCTCAGTGATCCTCCCTCGTGCTCGGCCTCAGCCCTCTGGTCCTGCAGTCTCAGCTCCCCTCCCTGGTCCCACTCAAAGGGCCCTCTGTGCTGCTGGCTGGCAGGCCAAGTGTTTATGGAATGTCTCAGCTGCTTGTGGGGTGAGGGGGAAAACGGCTAATGAAATGTTAAGTGTTGTATGAGTTCACCTCTCTCACTATTGCCTGACCCGAGTGTTGAGTCACCGGTCAAAGTTTGTTTTAGACAAAATGTTCTCTCGCAAAGTGAGTCGGGGTCCTGCGATTGAATGAGGAAAGTTAAAGTTGAAGATGAATTTGAACACTTAATTGTTATCTTTGCCTGTATTCAACCATTTAAAGGGTTAGGCCTGGGATTTATTATTGCACTACTATATACTTCTATAAAGTTAAGGAACTTGCACAGAACAGATCTTATTAAGAGTTGTCGAAAGGGAAGCATCAGATGCCAAGATATCCTATCTTAAATAGACCCTCTATGTCAGCCCATGTTTTTCAAACTCCACACCCCCAATTTGTAATGCAAGCTTTCTGTTATGAGCTTGTAGTCTCCAAGCCCAAGCTGAGATAACCCTGATGACATCATCAGGGGTTATTTTCTCTTGAATTGACAAAAGCTCTTCCAGAGCGACATTATACAGCCTGACAAAAAATGCCCCCATTTAGTAGCACATGCTTTCTGTTTCATTCATAGTCTCTAAGCCCAGATAACCCTGATGACATCAAGGGGGTATTTTCACTCAATAAAGCTTGTCTTCAAAGCCACATCATTTTTCAAATTTAGCAAAATGAAGCAAATTATTTATTCTACACTGAGCCTAGTTAGTTTTAACAAACTTTTGAAGTGCAAACATGGACTTTAAAACCTGTGTTGCTAGGCAGATTATGACTGAGCCAATCACATTAAAGCACATCAGGTCTGTTCACTAATATTTAATTCTATTCAGACATGCAAATGAATATTTGATCATACCTGGAGGTCACTGTGATTTTTCATGTGGCTGATTGAATGTCTTAAGTGTGTTTCATCATCTACAGATGTTTGTGTTCACTATAAAACACAAACATACAGCTGAGGCTAAAGCATGGCCAGGCTCCAGTATATATTATGGCCTTTTTAAAACAAATAAGATCAGCATAATTCCCTAATAAAGTAACCAAATAGAACTAAATAGCTACAGTACCATATATGACTTGCTTTCTGTGACTAAAATAATCGGTGTATAGCCAATGTCTATCTATGTTTATTTTCACAGACTGGAACAATTATTGGACTTTGATTCTCACTGTTATGCAGCACATTACAAGCAGTGACCACCCTGAGCTATTTCAACACACTGATTAGTAGGTGTGCTTTGCTGGGCGGCCCAGTTCTGACCTACACTGCTCAATGACTGGCACTAATTTTAGGCTGCCCTACAACAGATCAGAGGCGAGTTCTGGTGGGCCTTGCTAACATCATTTTGCCAAAACACATTGTCTGCATTTGCAGAGGCACTCCGCTAATTGTACGCACCAAAGTCAATTTACACACAGGGAGTACTACACAGTCAGTCGGTGGCTTTGTCAAGTCTGAGAAAATACTCATGTGACACTTGAGTAATCTTGGATTTTGGTTGAAGGCTACAAATGGTTTGCCATGCTATCGTCGTGGCTCTAGGGATGGTAATCATCAGTCAGTCGATTGGTCGTCGGACGGTCCACCACTTTGGTCCAGACTGAAGTATCTCAACAACTATTGCATGAAACTTTGCACAGACATTCATGGTTCCCACAGGATGAATCCTACTGACATTGGTGATCCCCTGACTTTTCTTCTAGGACCATACCAAGGTGACTCTTTTGGTTTTAAATGAAATGTCTAGACTAGCCTATTGGATGGATTGTCATAAAAGTTGGTGCACCGACACCTAGCGCTGTCATCAGGTCAAAATGCTTCATTTTAAAGACATCCCAGACATTCCCATCAGCTGTATGTTGTGTTTTGTACTAATTAGCAAATGTTAGCATGCTAACACACTTAACTAAGATGGTGAACATGGTAAACATACCTCCTAAACATCAACATGTTAGCATTGTCATTGTGATCATGTTTGCATGCTGACATTAGCATGTAGCTCAAAGCACCGCTGTGTCTAAGTATAGCCTCACAGAGCCACTAACATGGCTGTAGACTCTTGACACTGTAGAGTCTAACAGAGTTTAACAGAAAACTGCATTACAAACAGGAGGCATGGAGTTTGAAAGCTATGGGTGTTAATCAGTCATGGAGGGACTGACAATGTAGGATCCAGGACCTTGACCCATACTAGGGACTAAAAATCAGGCTCTGCTGCCATGATGTTGAGAACCATTCTTCTTTTTTTTGGTTCTGTCTTTTGCAAGTCATGCAACTTTTTTGATATGCAAAAGTTTCTGTAATGCCCCATTAACAAAGTGGCTCAGTATCAGAAATGAAAATTTAAAAGAATCATGTGGTGATAGCAGGATTTGAGTGCCACCGTGCAGATCAGTGACAGACAGTTTTGGTGGGATTCAGGTACACTCTTTGTAGTCTGAAGACTTAAACGTTACCAGAGTCTTTGTGAAGTGCATTACAGATAAATCTGTCAAGATTTTTCCACTTGTCATGAAGTGAGGAAAACTACAAGGGCCATAGGCCGGGGTTACCACGTCAAGTGTCAGAAAAGCCTTCACCCTTCATCTTACTCCCTTCTATTTGCCCCCCCTGCCACCGCTGTTCCCCCAGTGACCGCACAGTCCGGAGGAGAATCCATTTGCTGGAGCCATAAAGTGGTGCTAAGCTTTTAACAACATCTCACATCGGCATCTTCTGCTGCTTTTTGCCAAAGGTGTAACGTTTCTTTCCAGATCTATACAACCATTAGAGAGGCGACAGAAAGGCTGTCCTTCATTGTACCTTTTTTGCTCTCTGGTAAATGATATATGCTTAAATCTCAATTCCAGCTGTTTCTGAGCCGGGTCGATCGACACATTTGCTATGTGGTGTTGATTTTTGGGACCTTGCGATCTAAATTTGGTCCATCAGCTGACTGATCTTTGTGTGAATGGTCAATATGTTCACAGTGGGGAGCAATAACTGGGCTCTGATGATTCTCTGTTTTTGTCAGTCTGTCCCCCTTGGGCTATTTTAACACACTGACCAGGCTGGGCAGCACTGTGAGTCTTTCCAGTGATGAAATGGGAAATTACGGATGCTACAATTGTAGTTCCAGCTCTTTCTGGGATGAATCAATGTCTTTACTCTTTGATTTTTATTTTTGGGAATTTCTTTGTCTGAATTCTTCCCATCAGTTGAATAGATCTGATACTTTATCCAAGGTCCACATACTGCAGGTTAAATTGGATCTAATGCCTGTTTATCTGATTACAGCTCCCACTTTTGACTATTTCTAGAACCAAAAGTAAGCTCACCCTTTCCCCATGAAAAGTCAGTGCTTTTGTGTCTGTATCATGAGATGACAGCAGTGTCATTTTGACACCAAACACAAGCTTTTAGTCTTAACATTTAAAGGAAAATATTCATAAAAGCATCCCAATGGAATGTTCTTTCTTCTTTTGATTCTTTTGATACTGTGTGTTGGTCTTATGTGGTGAAATAAGACCACATGATTATTCCTGTGATAGTGAATCGCTGATGCTGAGGCACAGTCTCTGCTGCACATCTGTTACTCCCTCTCTGCCTGTTTATCGCAGTTCATCTCTATGGATTAGGATTAGGGGTTTGAATGTGTCATTACTTTGTCATCAATAGGACATCCAACAAGTCCCCTGTATAAAACTGCTGTGATTGTCTTCCCATCATGGCTCTTGTTTGCATGCTGGAGGAAGGAAAAGTGTTTCACGATGACTGATTATTCTACAGGAGGGGACTGGAGAGTTGTTTGGCCGAGTCCTTATATATCCTTGAGTTCTATTTTTAGTTGGGGTTTTCAGTGTGGTAGTGTGGGAAAGCAAAGACATTGCAAGTGCATTGTGTATTAAAAGGTGATTCCAACCAGGATCTTGCCCTTTTTGAGGATTTGCAGTAATCTGATCTATAAGATCATGGCTCATGGGAATACAGTCAAATGAAATTCTTGAAAAACAGAATTACAGAGTTCAGAGATAGTCCAAAACAAAATCAGCTTCTCTCTGATCCACAGCTCCACGCAGCTCACAACCACAGCTGTTGTGCTCAGCAATCTTATGTAATGTCATTAGAATGTATTTATTACAGCTCTATTGCACAGTTGAAACCATTTTAAGCGGCAGCAAGTTGGGTACGGGACAGGGAGGACATACTGCAGAACTGTCAGGATTGCTGCTTTGCCACCCTCCATGATGTGTGATGTGCTGTATTACAGATTGTATTCAGTCTCTGGTGTGTAGCTTCTAGTATCAATGTTATGGTGCATTATTTCCACTTTTAGACTGAGACAAGTAAGAGCTAACTGAGGACTGACTATATAATGGAGTCAGACACATCAGCAAGGCTAATAATGTTGGTCATATATTGTATTATCTGCCAAGATATTCTATGATTTAAAAAGGTATTTTTAATTGAACTTCAGTCTGTTTACAAAGCTGCACCTACCATCAAGGACACTGAGGTCATGTCCTAATAATATAAAAGCATGTTCTAAATGTTGGACTTTTTTAGACTGATTCTGTTTTTATTAGTATATGGACTTAGTATTCTCCACTAGAATTACATACCTGGCATGAAATGTAAATTACAGTTAAATAAACCTAAATAAAATGGTTGTTATACCAATACTCAAAATATTGAATAGAGTTTGGTTGATGGTTGGTCAAAAAACTGTGGGTGAAGCTCTGCTGAGGAAATCTTTACTCATGACCTCACTAAAATGCTGCTTGTAAGCTTTCCTGTAGCTTGCATCTGACAGAAAGAAAGACACATATACCAGTCAATGAAGGAAAGATTAATACATGATGCATTCAGATTTTTAATAAAGTATTGGCTGCATTTTTATATGTTTGAGTCTTATTTTCCATACCTCTTTTTAAATAGGTTTTTGTGTTGTTTTTTTTATAGCTTGGTTTTAACTCTTTAATAACCAAATTCAATGGATTTTTATATCAAACATATCTGTTTATGTAAAAAAATGAATATGGTCTGTATATATGTCAGATCTTTTAAACTCTGAAATATCAATATTGGTATTGGCCTTACAAATCTGCATAAGTTGAGCTGCTATGTAACAACTATGCATGTGTTTTGCAAGTACTTTGAGTTTTTAAAGAGCAGTGTCTGCTTTGGTTTATTTGTTATGCTCTTTTCAACAAGGTTCAAACCGTTTCCCAGTTGGGACAAACAAAGGACATGAAAACAGGTTACACACAAATAAGTGTGGTGAAGAAAAATCAAGCAAGAAGGAATGTGTCTTACAACTTGAGTTACAATGGATTTTTAGAAATGGTAAAAATCTGTTTTCATATATGTCTGAAAGTGTGGCGCCTCTGTAAAGTCTTTGATTGCAAACAGCATCTCAGAGTTAGCTGGAATGTAAATATGAACGCCATTACCATAGATGAAAGTGTGTTTCAGGAGCAGGAGCTGTTTGTGAAAAGACGACCTTGTGCAGAAAGCCTGTTTCCGCTTTAAAGCAGATGAATTGCTCAATTTTCCGGACAGACCTGCCTGGACACTTCCTCAGTAACGGCCCGTGTCATCGCTAGAACAACGGAGCTCACTGAAGATCTATTGTGATGTCCACTCTGTCACACCAGCCAAACGAGCCCTGTGTATTATAACAAGCTTCTGTAATAGACACAAAAGGCTCAGTATTTTAGACTTCAGAACACCATTTTAAATCCTCCTCTTTACATATTCTTGTTTGGAGTGTTTCTCCAGCTCTGACAGTTTCTTTTTCCTGAAGGGAGATAGTTTCTGGCTCTGAGGCTGCTGCCTGAGAGAGGATGTGTTATTCATCCAGTGCCGGGGCTGAAGTATAATCTCATTGGAGCACAGAGTGGCCTTTCACATGGACTTCCCTTGTGCTCTGAAGCTGTTTGGCCTGCAGTAGTCTCTTCCTCAAGCAGTCAATACAGCTCTCTGCTTCTCAGCTGGGCCCAGTGTGTTTGTTTGAGTCCTTTGTCGCGGGTCTATGGATGTCATCCTGTCAGCCCGCCTGTCTTTCCAGGCCTCTCCAGGGTGACTTGGCTTTGTCCTCCCCCGGGTTTCCGGAATCCTCTCTTTCCTGTTTTCAGGGTGAACCAGTTTTGTAGCCTCTTCTAAACACACATTACTCCACATTTATAGACATGTCTGCTTTATTTTTTATTACTGCTCTTTGAGACCATCATTCTACAGTTGTCAGATGCCACATTGTTGACGACGATAATGATGATAATAATGATTGCTGTGAGTCAGGGGTGGCTGACAGTAATTACAGGATACAGAGCCTGTTGATCTTCATCTTCATGGTGTCTAAAAAAGTCTGAAATCACAGGGATGACACGTGTTTCACATGCTCGCTGTCAACATGGTGTAAAACATGCAAGTTTCTAGTCCCTGACTTAACATTTCAGGCCATTTCACTGATTTTCCAGAAGAACTGTCGCTACCTCCTGAACCTTGAGCCCTCTTTAATTAGTATACTCACAAAGTGAATATTATACCAGGTTGCAGCAGCACCTATCAGATTCTCTGTGATCCTGAAAACACTCAGCTGAAGGAGACACATTGTACAACAAGGCTGGCATGAGCAGAGCACGTGTGTTTTCCAGGCTTATCCACTTGCCTGGCAGAAGCCCTCAGTGGCTGGCACAGGCTGTGGGGTAGATTTGTGTAAGTCACAGGTTTATGAAGGTTAAAGAGGATTTGATATGAAGACAAATGGCAGTAAAAGGACAGCACACTACTTAGTGCTTATCGTCAAATGACTGCAGTGGTGTGTCAGCTTTGGTTTGACATGTATGTCCTGTTTCAAAGTTAGAAGAACATGTTAAGTGTTTTCCTGACTTTTTAATTTTTAGTCTTAATGTAAAGGGGATAGCCAAGATAGCTGCAGAGATGTATAATATAATGCAGTTTAGTCTTGGCTGCAATAACATACTGGAGCAAAACTTCCAATCATCCAATCTTCTTTTAGCTCTGTTTTGGTCTACACCACCTCCTGAGGGACAGTAGCTCTTTTGCTGCTAAATGCTCCACTACGTTCAGCAGCTAGTCGCTAACTTTGTCTGTCTGCCATCTGTCAGGTAGTGTACAGTGGGTTTATGACAGCTGCCTGCTGGGGCTGGAAACTAATTGATGAGAGCCAGTTGAGGTTGAACAAAAACAGCTGAGTTGCGGGCGGTAAAATCAACACAAGTAGCTGAAAGACATTAAAATGCTGCAGGGTTGGGTGATGATTCTCTGCTTCACGGCTGTTGCCCAAATCCAGCAACAACAAGCACTCTCTCATAAAGTTGAACCATACCTCTCCAACAGTGTCAACAAATGTAATAATCTACACAATGGTAGTATGTATTGCATTACATTACATTTAGCAGACACTTTTATCCAAAGCGACTTACAAGTGAGGAGGTGATGGGGGTCTAGGGTCGAACCCATGACCTTCTGGTTGATAGGCACACAGCTGTACTTCTCAGCTTTTATTGTATAGGGGTTTCTGTTATTGTGTCTGTCCTGTTCTCATTTCCGTCATCCCTGATGTCACAGAAGTGATCTGTGAAAAAGGCTGTTGCATCGTAACAACCTTCTGATATCAGTTCCTAAATAGTTTTGTTAGCCCCACCCACCTTAATCTCCATTGACTGAGTGTTAGAATACCAACAGAACATGTTTTTCTGCGTTTCCCATGATGTTTCTCCATGTTTACTACATGCCTTAACAGTTTAATGACATCATGTGACTATTGTCCTTTGTTTCTCACAGAGGCTCCCTACAATGAGACCCCTCCGTCATATGGCTATGACCTGGAGCACTCAGAAGAGCACCAGACTCGCATCGATACTCTATCCTTCACCGGATCTCCGTCCTCCTCGCCACGACTCCGCTCCAAGAGCCGGAGCAGCCGAGACACCCAGTCCTCCGGCTCTCTGGAGTCCACACTGTCGGTAATGTTACTGGGTCAACTCCCACCAACATGTTTGACACGTTAACTGTGTCTCTCAGCTCGCAGTGCTGCTGCTGTCTCCTTCATCTTCCTCTGGCTGCTCTGCTGTTGTTCCCTGGCTACTGCATTGTCGTTCACTGTCCTCTCTCCACGCACCATCCAACACTTTTAGAAGCTGTGGCTTCTCATTCTGTGATGAGAAGTTGCTATTACACTGCCTGGCATTGCTTCTTCTACTGTCTAAAACAAAGGCTGATCATTTGTTTAAGCCTACAAGTTCATTTCAGGTGAAGTGGTTTTTATTGCTTTCTATTTTAACTGGCACTAAAGTTGAAACTTTTTAGTAAAAGTGTTGCACTAAATTACACCAGTATTACCTATAAACCTCGTTCTTCCTGTTACAAAGAGGATATTGCTTCTTGTTTTTCTATTTCTGTGTGGTGTTGCTGCATGTGCATAAAACTGACAATGCTGGCGACAATCCCATCCCATCCCATGTTTTTGTTAATTAACCCTTGAAGCTTCCACTTCATATTTTGCTCTATTAAACAAACCACCAGATCTCCTGCAAAATGTGACAGGAGTCCAATGATGTTACTTGCTATGTACAGGCTGCCAGTCTTACCATCAGTTGTTTTGATTGTTTAGTAATGAGATCTATCACTTTTTAAGAGGCTGATATGTGACTAAACATTTACTGACTTGAATCCTCGTCCTGACCAAGTAAATTATGTGCAAAGCAAAACAAATAATTAAAATGTGTTTACAGGGAGTAAAGAGTCGCTCCAGTGAGTGATTTTGTATTACACGTCCACAAAGTTTGGAAACTTGTGAGAGACAGATTGAAAAAAAAGGTCACAATCAAAGCCACAGAGAAGAGATATTTAGAATTTTAGTTCCTTCTATGTAATACATTTTAAGCCTTTAACCCTGAGATAACCGTGGTGACATCATCAGGGTTATTTTCTCAGTCTTTGGAAAGTCCTTCCAGAGAAATGGAGGATATTATACTATTATACGATATTAACTGTTTTCACAGGCTGAGTAGCACTTTTAATGACAAGTAACCTGAACTTCTTGTGTAAAATCAGTGGAGTAGCCTTCAGCCAGTCAGCTGAGGCGTCCAGAAACCAACAGTGAAATAGACAAAGCTGAACATACAGCTCCCAGATGTGAGAGCTTCTCAGTATGAAGCAGGGCATTGCTGAAAAACTGTGGGCGAACAGATGTTAAAAAGAAACCTAGCTCCCCTCCCCCCCTGCTCTGTTCCTATCCTATCTGTGGTATTCTTATCCTGTGATGTGTACACTTGGTGATCTTCAAAGCCTTCATCGTGGTGGAGGGTGGGGGTGCTCACTCATACAGCTTTAAAAACATAAAATAAAAGAATCTAGCTTATATAATGGCAGCGCTTGATACAGCCCTTTTTACTGACATGATAGCCAGCACCAGGATGACTGATGGCTTTGACCTGTTTTGAATAACAACTCCTGCACTATAAACTCATTTGTCTTCCTTAAGATGCTAGGAGTCTCTGGTACAGGCCCCTTGGAATGTAAAACTCCTACAGAGTTTAATAAAAGCTGTTCTGTCCCTAATCCCACAACAGTATCTGCAGGCGGGGGGTTTGCAGAGGTGTGTTGGTGGTTAATTAAAGACCAAACCCACTGACAGTTTACACATCATGTTGTCATCATGAGCCTTTTGTGTTGGGGAATGTCTTCTCTTCATGTTTGCCATTTGTTTTCTTTCTCCACCCATGTTTGTATCAGGTGGAGTTGGATCAGGAGAAGGGGCTTGAGATGAGGAAGTGGGTTCTGTCAGGGATCCTGACAAGTGAGGAGACCTACCTCAGCCACCTGGAGGCCCTACTGATAGTATGTGTAACTTATAACACACACACACACACACACACACACACACACACACACACACACACACACACACACACACACACACACACACACACAAAAAAAATATTATACAAAAACACAAATAAAAAAATAGATAAAA